>JASDQU010370382.1:5486-39459 GCA_032191745.1 Picea mariana
TGTGCTCATGCACCTTAAGTATCAACTTTATCCCACTTAAGTATCATCTTTGTTCTCATGCACCTTAAGTTCTTTGATGGATCTAATAGGGCTCTCAAGTAGGTTCTAAATTACTTTTAGTTTTGTTAAACATCATCAATTCAGTTCTCCCAAATTTAGAATTATATTAAAGAATGAATTATTAATTTCATTGTATTATATTTTGTTTAAAGTAACATAAAATGGTATTCCAGATGTGAGCAAATTTGAATATGGAAATTAATCATTTATTATTTTACATAAAATAAATGATAAATATTAATAATTACCACCAAAAGTAAAACCATACACCTCGTTAAATGTGAACCCTCGTTCCATGGACTACAACTAGATGGTCATGCATCATTGGACTAGTGCAGACGCATGGGACTTTGTACTCCCCTGCATAAAGCGAAATACGAGAGTTGTGCACAACTATACAATACGGATGAAGGCAACTTATCAATTCAGCTTTACACGAACGCACGCAAAGGACAAGAGGACAAGATGCTAAACACTCCACAAAGACTATTGACTTTCATGCTAATGGTACTTTTTCTTAAAAAGTTAAACCTATGACTTCCCTAGTTCTTCACAAGAGATTTCGTGTTTTATCATGACTTGAGCTAATTCTTAAATGTTTATTTGACCCATGTAAAATTGTTTAAAAAGTTTATTAAAAAGACTAAATAACTAAACATCTTGTTAGATTATATTTAAATGAAATAGAATAATTATAGTAAAGTCGATAAATTTATTAAAACTAAAATAATATTAAATAAATAAATATCTTATATAAATGTATTAAATAAATAAACATAAACCACTATAAATTAGACACGTGAACTTTTTTTTCCAACAACTTTCATAATCCTTTTGTATATGTTGATGCAAATAAATGTTCTTTCACATGAAATTCATCAAATGAAAATACCTAAATAAATATAATAAAATCCAGTGGACGTGCAAAAGTTTCTAAATCGTTCACCCTCCATGAATGTGCAGTTGTACGACAATAAAATAAAATGTTGCAGTGGCTCTCCCCATGTCTCTCACGGTCATTTTTTTTAATGCATTTACACTTTAATTAATGGGCAGCAATCCACTCACGGGACTTTGTATCGCTAATTTTCATACCATTAATTTTAATTCTGCATAAATTGAGGAACGCATCAAAGGAAAATACGGAGGAAGGCAACCTATCAAAATCAGCTTTACACAAAGGCACGCAAAGGACAAGATTCTCTGTCGTTTACGTGAAGCAGAAACTGACGAGACGAAATTCCACAAAGACTATTGATTTTGCCAAGAGTGACACTTTCTCCACTTGTGTCATGAAGAAACCGCGTAATTTCAGTATTACAACTAGATGGTCCACCTCACAACCAATTTTTTAATTTTTTATAAATAAATATTTTATTATAACTAAAAAAATATGTAAAATCTATATCAGATAACAGATTATTATCAAATAGTACGTAAACAATAACTAGTTTCTTACTTGAATATTGCTGTAAATTATATATACCATCAAAAATATATTCCAACATATATAACAAGATAATCTGACAATGTATTTAGATACATATACCAGCCGCTCCAGCAGGCTGGTTATTGCTCGCAATAGATGGTCATGCATTATTACACACGACGAGATGATCACCCTGTTTTCCAACGACAAAATGTCTAATCGGCAAAAGCATAGATATGGGTGTAAAAACTTTTGGATCAACTTTGGAAAAGCACATGATGGGACATATCAACTTTATTTCGTCTTTATTTAAAAGATTAAAGAGGAGAGTTGTGCACAGCTGGACAAGATGCTCTGCAGTTGTCAGGCAAAGGCAATGGACAAAGATTATTGACTTTGGCAAGTGGTTGTACACCTCACTTACCACGTTATCCACTTTATCAATAAATGTCTTGTCAAAACGAGGAAACCGCGTTAAATGTGGACCCTCGTTCCATGGATTACAACCAGATGTTATTGGACTAGTGAAGATGCATGGGACTTTGTAGTCCTCTGCAGGCCTGGAATTTGACGGGCTGTAGCCCGTTTTTTACCTCTCAGCCCGTATTTGACAGTGGGCAATAAAATTTACACGTCATCACTGACTGGCATGAGAATTGTTTACCTGTCAGTTTGACGTGTAACTGTCTCCAATGCCCGTCAAAATCTCTAGTAGGTATACAGGCTAAGTAGTAGGGCTAAGTAGTAGGGCTAGGTAGTGATTCGAGCGTATAATCCGACTGTAGATTCGAGTGATTCAATGGCACGAGCGTATAATCCGACTGTAGATTCGAGTGATTTGAAATCGAAGGTATAAAATCCGGTCCTCCGATAACCGGAAATCGACAATCAAATTAAAAACGACTGATTTAGTTTAGTGCTGGAAAGTCGTGCAAGCTCCTTAAAATGTATCTTTTGTTGTTGGACAGTCCACGTAATTCCTTGACAAGCGCTTGACTTGGAAGTTGGGATATTAAGTCGCCAACAGGACAAGGATCGATTAAACTCGGAGGCGACGAGACACGAGACTCTGGTATCAACATTGAATGCCGATGTGTAACAAGCATAGAATTGCTTACCAACCCTCACATTATATTAAAAATCAAATACATGTAAAACAATCAAATACATCTAAAGAAGAAAAACAAATCTAAAAATTTGAAATATTGATAATTTACTTTGTAAATTATTTATTTTAAAAATTCTTTAAAAAATTCCATGCAGTAAAACTCCACTTTTAAGAGCATAACCCTCATATATATTAAAAATAGAGTACAGTTAAAAGAAAAGAAACACAAAATAAACATATAAATTTAATTATTGATTATTTAATTGTAAATTATTTATTTAAAAAAAGAATTTAATTAAAGTAAGAAATAAAATATCTTGTCACTTTAAATAACTCTTAAATAAATTTGATCAGAAGATTAACCTAAATTACCCGATACCTTAAACTACCTATATAAAATCCATTATTACTCAATATTAACTTCATAAATCTTGACGGAGCCAAGATTAATCTAACAAGCATATCCACTTTGAAGTCTCTCTTAATCAAACAGACTGCGGGAAGACTCAGTGTGGATCAAACGTAGGCACCCAGTGCCCACCTGTCACGCAATCCTTGGATTTCTATGGATACATTGAAGCCGTGGTAAGGAAAGGTTTACGCTATTGTAGCGTCATTTGGAATACCGCAAGGGAAGTTTGTATGCGTCCGAGCATAATTGGAATTTCAAAACTACTTTCAGGTTTCCAGGACAGGCTCGCCGCTGTTTGAACCGTCGAAGCAGTTGTATGAAATAAATGAACCAGCTACCCGCGCTTGCGTGTCACCACCATAAACATTAATCCATAAATTCTGATCAGACTACTACCTACAGCCTATAGGCTACTACGGTACTACCTAGTCTCCTGTTTAATTCATTATTGAAATTTTTTCTCTAGATCCGTCTTCGCCGTTCGGGAGGCTGGAGCAGTGGAGCCTGGACTCGACACTGATGGCAAAAGAATTCTTTCTATTACAGGAGCTGACACTCATGGCAAAAGACTGGGCTATAGGTTGACGTCCCGCAGGGCCGAAACGAAACAGTGTGCTAGATGATTATTATGTGAGGAGTAGAGAGAGAAACACATTTCGAAGGGGGCGGCGAGATGCGGCCGGAGAAGAAGGGACTGCTTCTCAAAGGTAACTCTGCGCTTTGAATCCTGTTAAATTTGAGCCGAATTCTTAGAATACGAGGGAGTTTAGAGCGTTGAATGCAAGGTTTTTAGAAACATAGCTTAAAAGGTATCTTGTGAATTTTAAAAGCATAGCATAATCTTGTGAATTTTAAGAGCAAGCATAAATTGATAGCTTAAAAGGTTTTTAAAAACATACCTTAAAAGGTTTTTAGAAATATAGCATAATCTTGTGGATTTTAAGAGCAAGCAGAAATTGATAGATCTGAAGATTATCCCTCTTATTAGCTTCTTGGACAATGGCGGAGTTCAGGTTATATGCTATTTATTTTAATGATTTATTTATTTTTAAAAGTTATATGACCAGCCCTATTTTAATGATTTATTTATTTTTAAAGGTTATATGCCCGGCCTAGTGTACGCAGAATTCCCCCTCTATACTCTGTAACGTTTCCAAAAATACAGAAATGATTTTTTTTGGAATACAACAAATAGGTTTAGCCATTATAAAATATTCTGTCTCATGAGACATGCTTAATGCGTGCCTCTGAGTTGTTTTGAAACTAGTTAACGAATGTGCTAAAAGTATTTGGGCTTTTAAGTTTCCAATCTTCGGTTAATAGAACAAGCGAACACCGTTTGTCTATGATATGAATATTATACTAGAAGCAGTAGTCATTGACTGGTTGAAATTACCAGGTCACTTTACAATAACCATTGTTAGCGTTGTATTTTAACAGAATTGAGTTTTACACTCATTTTGTACAAATAATTTACAGCCAGTTTACTTTTTACTTTTTATTTAGATATCTACAAAACAACAACCTAAGCGGTAGCGTTCCATATTTGCTATCTGAACTCACAAACCTTAAAGAGTTGCAAGTTCCACTCTCTCCCATTATTATTGTTGTTATTTTTACAGTCTTTATTCAAACTAAAAGAGCTAATCAGTAAAATATTGTTGCAATTTCTTGTAAAAATTAATTTTTAAAAATATAAATTTCCAATTCATTGATTGATTAATATTTATAACATTTTAATTATTAATTTTAAAAATAATTCTAGAAAATAAAAATGAAAAAAACAAACATTTTGCAACCTGTCCTCCCTATTAGGCTTAGAATTTGACGTCCTGTAGAACGTTTTTTCTCTTTGAAACCGTATTTGACATGTAAATTCAATATATATACGTCAAAGTTACGGGCATCACAATTTTTAAACCGTCAAATCTATTTTTACCTAATTATGATACCCGTCATAAATTCTAATATCTGTCTAAGATAGCTAATCTAAATTAAACTGTATAATGTATGTTATTAACTGTGCAGAGCTAAATATTTGCATTCCGCGCCCCAATATTGAGCGACTTGGAATCGATTTTAAGGAGCTCCCTCACACAGATTGAAATAAGGGTTCATCTTTGTAAGAATCCTTTTTACTTTTGGAGAATTTTGCATTCACTTGATGCTTTTGTTATGGTAATCATTAATCTTAATATTCTAATATTGTTATTGTTAATATAAATACTCTACTATGGTTATTATGAGTGGAAAGGTTATTATGGCTGAAAAGTTTTTACATTAGTTAATTTTTGTGGAAAGGTTGTGATTTTTGTGTAACTTTTTAGTTTTTATAATGTAATTTTGTAGATTAGTTAATTTTATTTATTTCATGAATCAAAATAAATTTATTATTATTTATCAAAATTTAACCCATATAACCAATAAATAAGTTGGAGAATTGTTACACTGTATATTTTTCAGTGATAGAGATATTGCACATAATGAAATTTACATATATTAATAAAAAAAATAATGAGAATGAAATTTACATATAATAATTTAAAAAAATTGACACTTACAGAACAGTATAACAAGTAAAATGACAGGTAATAAAATCAAATAACCGTCATCAAATATTCACTTGACAGGTAAGATAAATTTGAAATTCCATCCCTGGTCCCCTGCATAAACGAAAATACGAGAGTTGTGCACAACTATACAATATGGGTGAAGGCAACTTATCAAATCAACTTTACACGAAGGCACTCAAAGGACAAGATTCTCTGTCATTTACGTAAAGAAAACACACTCCACAAAGACTATTGACTTTCAGGCTAGTAGCAGTTTGTACGTTCTCCACTTTTATGAGTAAATGTGTTATCAAAATGAAGAAGCCGCGTAATTCCAGGCCTACAACTAGATGGTCCACCTCACCACCAATTTTATAAATAAATGTCTTATCACAACGAAGAAAGTGTGTAAAATATGTACCAGACTACTATTAGATGGTCATGCATTGTTGCACACGACGAGATGGACAGGATGATCACCGTGTTTTCCAACGACAAAATGTGAAGCATAGATATTGTTGGATTTTTTTTTATCAAAATTGTGTGGAATTTTTTAAATGTCCAACGTTTTTATCGTTTTTATTGGACACTTCATCTATTATCAAGAACATGTGAAGCTAATATGTTGTTACTTTTTAATAAATATATTTCAATAATTCATTAATATATTTTATTGGGGGTTATTTAATTGTTCTACTTTTTGTCCTCTTCCCTGGAATTCAGCAACATAAATCCTCACTAAACCACAACTTTTTGTCGTGAAACCACGACTCAAAATCACCACCACACCACGGAGTGACTTAACAACACACTCCGTACCTACTGTCTTACACTTCGGGGACCTCTTTCCTCTCATTTTAACTTTAAAATACTTTTTTATATAAAATTACATTTCCTTTTTATATAAACTTAGGTTTATATTTGACCAAATAACAATCTTTATATGAGGGTAATTATACATTCATCAAATTATCTTTTTCTTAAAAAAAAATGAGCTTATTTTAATTTTAAATTAAAATTTTGTAAATTTCAAATGAATTCATTTTAATTTTAAATTTTAAATTAGGTGATCAATTAATAATAAATAATATTAGACTTAGTAATATGAGATAAATATAGGTCATGACAATAAGAGTAGATGGGGTTATTATTTCTAGGACATATCAAATAGCTATTCTCTGGAGCTTAGGACAAGCCTCTAATAATCAAGCAAAGGCTTATGCCCTACTACAAGGATTACTACATGCTTATCAACAAGGCATATACTCACTCTTAGTCCTCTGAGACTCGAAAATTATTATAAACCAGTTGAGAAATAAGACATTGCCCAAAGATATGAAGTTGGTGGCAATATTATGAAGAATTTATACTGAGATTGATGCATTCCACAATACTACACCTGAGCATATTTTCCACCAAAACAACTCCATCATTGATATACAAGCAAACTTGGCATTAAGAGACCCTATTAAATCTCTTAGGGTCAATGATCGACTCTCTCTATCTCAAGTTCCATGACATTGATCGAAGTTCCAAGTGCCTTACATAAGGAAAGCTTCATTAAGGTTATGATTAAAGGTTCTATCCATGGTGTTTGGTTGAAGGTCGATGATCTCTTAGCCACGTTTTTCAGGGTTCCTATGGTTTTACCACGCGGTGAGAGTATTTCACCACGTTAGGGGCCCCTGGTCTTCACAAGCGGGCACCCCCAACTGTTCTTATAATCACCCTTGTCCAAACAGAAGAGCCCAGTCCTCCATTTTATGTTTTGCGTGTGCACATTCCCATTGAATACAAATCCGGCCAGGCCCCCTGGTCTTATCCTCTCTTGGATTTGTGGCTCTGGTACTTATCCTTAC
Source organism: Picea mariana (assembly GCA_032191745.1). NCBI lineage: Eukaryota > Viridiplantae > Streptophyta > Pinopsida > Pinales > Pinaceae > Picea > Picea mariana. The sequence continues at coordinate 12,907 of JASDQU010370382.1, forward strand.
AGTCTGTGTGTCATCAGGCATCATCCACACCAAATAATGATTGTATAGTTCCTCTCCTCCAACTGAATTTGATGTGTGGAAGCAATCCACATTTAAGGGATTTGATGGATATTGGGACAACAACTGTGAGGATGTCAATTTGCACAAGATGCAAGGAAAATATAAGCATGAGTTTCTGGGCAGATGCAAAGAAAGACTTAGCACGCCTACAAAATTGGCAATTGGTTTTCATTGTGGATGTTCCTGCTACGAATTGGGCAGTCAGTGTGGAAATACATAGAGTCATGGCTAGGAGAAGAGCTAGCATTGTGCATGGATCTGGGGATGAAAGGGAGAAGAGAACATGGAGAAAAACACAACTTTGATTCATAACAAACAGAGAGAAGTCAATTTTTTTGGTTTTCTGAGTAAGAAATAACGAGGAAGAATTTCTAAATCAAGATGATAAGTATTTTCTCAGATAAGTGTTTTCTATGTTTTATACATGTCATGATAAGGTTCCCTGGTGCTATGGAATTTATATTGGTTATTTGAAGAATTTGAAGAATAAGATACCACTATTAGAAAAAATCAATTTGACATAGTTATTCACAATTTCTATGAATAAAAGTTGTATATTCAGAAAGATAATTCAATTTCCTAAGTTTCATCTTCTTACACCATATTCAAATTCATTGTAAAAGTACCTTGAATAATCCCTCAAAGTTAACAAATTGTTGTTTTTCCAGGTTTTTATTGTCACTAACGCTTCATGAGAGACCATCATTAGCGTGCACTCACCCTCTTGTTATTTTATACAGTAATTTATTTATATTTAAATGAAATAGAATAATTTAATAAAGTTAATAAATTTATTAAAATGAAAATAATATTGAAAATTTTATATTAATTTATTAACATTTTAATATTTTTGAACAATTATTCAAAATGAGTATATTATTTATTTATAATTATTTAAATAATATATATATATTATCATGTAACATAAAAATTATAGATTTTGATATGAAAAAATAAATCATAGAGCTTTAGTTATAAAAAGTCTATCAAAACATAATTCATACAATTTTATTTATAAAGCTCTAGTAAAATAATTCATGAAAATGAAAAATTCATTACACCAAAATTCACCATAAGTCCACTTCTTCATGGTGCCCTGGAAATTGCCTATATCTCTCTAAAAATTATCTTGTGTATCTAGTAGACATTGCCACAATTTCTACCATTTTGTTCCTTATTTTGAGTCTCGAAATTCTCCAATACCATTGAACAACCAAACACTCTTATTTTTTTGAGTTTTTTTGATAGTCAAGTAACTCTTTGGAAACATCTTCAAGGCTTCACATTGCATCATGGTAAATATTTTTAATGAAGGCATTGCACCCTCATGTATAAGAGGCAATTCCTCTAATTCATGTAACCAAACTAATGAAAATATCTCCAACAAAGGATGCTCCTATCTCACCAAATTCCGTCGAAAACTTCTTTATCTTGGGACACTTAGAGACCTCTAATTCTCTTAAACTACCAAGTTTATGCAAATGTGGAAGCTCTTCCAACATCAAACATCCATACAATGTAAGAGAGCTCAAATTTTGTAATTCAAAAAAATTGCTCTCCATTTTAATGAGATGAGAACATTCTAACTAAAATGTTTTCAACTTTACCATATTACCCATTTCAACTTTACCATATTACCCATTTCAGATGGAAGAATTTCCATCCTTCTAAATATCAATTGAAGTGTTTCCATTTGGACCATATTCCCTAATGTTCCCTCATGAAGTGTTTCTTTGTTATTTTCTAAGACTAACTTCTTGAGGTGTGTTAAGTTGCCCAAATTGCGAATGGAAGCTACCTTTTTGTATCTCTTCTTTGGCTCAAGTTTTGTCCTTGCATTCAAATAAGTCCACATAAAAAGTGCCATCATCTATTAAGTAGAATTATAAAAATTCTATCAAAACATAATTCATACAACTTTATTTATAAAGCTAAAGACCATAGAGCTTTAGTTATAAAAAGTCTATCAAAACATAATTCATACAACTTTATTTATAAATCTCTGGTATAATAATTCGTGAAAATGAAAAATTCATTACACCATAAGTCCATTTCTCCATGATGTCATGGAATTGCCTATATCTCTCTAAATGTTTTGTTGTGTTAACAATAGACATTGCCACAATTTCTACCCTTTTATTCCCTATTTTGACTCTCTAAATTCTCCAATATCATTGAACAACCAAACACTCTTATTTTTTGGATTTTTATAATAGTCAAGTAACTCTCTGGCAACATCTTCAAGGCTTCACAGTCCATCACGGTAAATCTTTTTAATGAAGACATTGCACCCTCGTGTATAAGGGGCAATTCCTCTAATTCATGTAACCAAAGTAATGAAAATATCTCCAACAAAGGAAATGCTCCAGTGTCACCAAATTCTTTGGGAAACTTTTTTATCTTGGGACAATTACTGACCTCTAATTCTCTTAAACTTCCAAGTTTGTGTATATCTGGAAGCTCTTCCAACATCAAGCATCCATACAATGTAAGAGACCTAAAATTTTGTAATTCAAAAAAATTGCTCTCTATTTTAATGAGGTGAGAACATTGTAATTGAAATGTTTTCAACTTTATCATTTTAGTGATGTCTTGTGGTAAACTTGCCATACTTGTACATTTCAATTGAAGTGATTCCATTTAGTCCATATTCCCAAATGTTCCCTCTTGCAGTGTTTCTCTATTGTTTTCTAGGACTAACTTCTTCATGTGTGTTAAGCCACCCAAATTGTGAATGGAAGCTACCATTTTAAATCTCTTCTCTGGCTCAAGTTTTGTCCACAACCCGCTGCAATTGTACATGTCCAAGAACTGCAAAGACGTAAGCCTTGAGATGTTCCTCAGTGAATATTGCAAATATGTACACTCGTGAATGTATAAATACCTCATAGATCTCAACTTGTGTAAGCTAGGCAGTAATTCCAAGATGTTAGAGTAACTAAGATCAAGAATTTCAAGATTTACCAGATTTACAAGAGATGGAGGAAACATTTTAATTGGCACATCCCTTAACTTTAGACATACCAGCTATTTCAAACCCCCCATGCTATTGGGAAATGACTAAAGGGAAGTGTCACTTAGATCGAGAACCCTAAGAGAGATCATACTCCCAATCACCCATTTTGGAAATTTGATAAACTGTTTGTTTCTATTCATTAACCACAAGCATATTGTTGGACCCCTCAATGATTCTGGAAGCAAACTCATTTTGTTGTCACTCAACAAAATCCGAGTGTGCCCCAAACACTCATTTTCAGGCAATGTTGTCAAACCTGAACCTATGCAGCAGTAAAAAATTTCTTCCCGCTCCGCAATCTGAATTCCCAAATTACAGAGGATGTCGTGGATCCTGAAGAAGAGAACACAGCCATGGATTTCTCTCATTGTCGGTTCGATCAAACAACGATCTACTAGGAGCTCAACATAAATCCTTCCCATCTCCAATGGTTGGTACATTGCATTCTTCTTCCTTGCAAGAAGCCCTTTTTCTATCCCATTCCCTGTTATAAAAAATATGTATACAAGATTCATTCCATTCATGAATTTTCTCATAAATAAGAAGAATACCAAAAGTAGAGTCTACAAAGCTGACATTGTGAATGTAGCAGAGGGGGATAATCCAGGTACAAAAGATTTTAATGGATTTCTTTGAATGCAAGTTGTTTTGTCTAGTACTTTTTAAATGATTTGCTATGTTGTGCAATGGAATCCTAGAGGGGGTGACTCGGGAGGATTTCCAAATGAAAGCATACTTCCTAAACTACATATGATTACTTTCTTTTCTATTTGATGAACGTGTGACTGAAAAGAGGTTCTATGATAGAGGTTTGGATTTTATGCCCCTGGACCAAATTTTCAATATGTCCCTGAATGACTTGCGGAGGTGATTAACGGATTTTTCGCCCTGTGATCTTGCATCGTGATCATAGCAGAGCAAGCCTAAGTGAAAGAGACAAAAGTATCCCCTCAAAGACAAGCACACAAAAACTAAAGAAAATAACTACCTAAATTAGGAGAAAGTAGGGATAGAGAGGAGAAAAGAAGGTGCACCTTGTTCTCCTGTTTGATGTCGATCCCCGCTCCAATTCGTCGAAGAACTTTTGATCTTCTGTTGGAATCAACCTGCAAGATAGATACGAAACTAGGGCTGCGACGAAAGTAGTTATGCGATCAAAACCATGTGCATGTTGTATTTCATATTCAAAGTAAGCATAAATATAAACATACATTGAAGACAAAATTTGGGGGAAAACAAACTCTTTTATTATCAGTAAGTGAAAAAGGTAAGTTCCAATGTTGTCCAGCCTTAGGCACCATCTTGAAGCCAATTGTCTGGGTTCCTCTAGGAATCCTCAAGCATCAACTCAACCGATATTATCTTCTCTCAATGACTTATATAGGGATAAGGAGACACCCTATAGCCACATAAAATGAGAAAGAAGCTCTGAAAAAGGAGTTTCCAGACTAAAGGGGATGTTGCTCAGAGAATTATAAGGAAGGGAGGCTTGCTAGATGCTGGAAACATAACTTTGCACCAAGGGACTTGTGTCCTCTCCTTAGCCCTCCATGGTTGTTTTATATATTCCTAAAGAGGTTTTGGGAGTTGAATTCCGTTGTGTATAGGAAATGGTTGTTGGGCAACGAGCCCAACCATAAAACCCACCCGAAAACACAAGATTATTTTATTTTTCACCAAAATTGAGGGCATCCGGGGGTTGCAGTGAGGAAATTCACGGATGTCCATGTGTTGCACTAGGAAAACCCGTGGATATGCTATTAAGGAATGTTTTTTAAATTATTTTTGAGAGGACCTTTAGGGAAAAGTATAACAAGCATTGGGAAAGGGTTAGGCCATGGCACTTATGCATAGGTGTGGCATTTTGTGCTATAACAAGAGGTGAGTTGCAACTCGCCATAAAACACTAATTGGGCCTCAGATGGATGAACTGTTAGTTGCATTGAACTCAAGGCATTGGATTACAGTTAAGGGGATCCCTCCACTGTGATTTAGTTCCTCAGAAAATATATTGTTCGAGAATAAAATGCCCATGGGCCCTTTTAATCAGGCCCAACAGGAACGCATGCACGTTCCTAGAGTGTGTTAACATTCCTAGGAACATGTACACATTCTTATACCATGTGTGGGATCCTGTCGAGGAGCCTATATGGCATCCTGGGTGGTGGTTTGGGGTTTGTCGAGCCTTTCACATTAGGAACACTTGCGTGTTCTCAAGAACGTGCATGCGTTTATGCTCACCCTGTTGCCAATTTTTTTTCCATCAACTTCGTGCACATGCCCATATATATATATATATATATATATATATATATATATATATATAAATGGAAGTGATATGTATTAAGTAGAATTTACTAAAAGTTGGTGTGAAATAAATTATATTTATGAAGTTAGTCTAGCTTGATAGAAGGATGTTAGGGAGAGGGAGCATTTAGAGGAGGATGGTGGCGGAAAGGGATAATAAGAAGGATCTGGGGAGGGTTTGAGGTGAGAATAGGAGAGTGATTTTTGGGAAGTGATTATTTATGGGAAGGAATTTGGTAAAAAATAGAGAGACTGTGTTATGACAACTGGACTTGGGGGTGATTTGGGACTTGGATCTGGACATATTGAGGTTGTGATTTTCAGGGGCTTTGGGCATAGAGGGTGAGGAAACCACCCAAGGTTTTCCTAGAGCTAGGGAGTCAACAAGGTTGTTCTTAGTTGGCTAGAAGGATAAAAAAATTTAGTTCAGGTGGTTTGAGGAACATACAAAGCAAATGGGACAACTCAACCACAAAGGACTAATTCAAACAGATTTTGGAGGTATTTTACTATTTTTATTCCCTGAATTAGTTATGAATAAATTGTTTAATTATGCTGCATATTATAGTTTGGTTGTAGGCTACAAAAATTCAAATACAGATTGCATTTGTTTAAATCTTGTCCTAAGGAAATGAAACAAAAAATAGTTTCTTATATTCATAAGAATGCTTTATTTTCATAAAATTGAATGCTTTTATTTCGGAAAACTGTTCTCATAGAATTAGACAAAAATTACAGAAATTACAATAGGTTAAATTCTGAAGCCCTAGAAGAAAGGGATTCACATATAATTTACGATTTTACCAATTTTGGACCTATATAAGGTATCACCACTAGTACAAGTTTCTTTTATGTGTCTTGTCTTATTGATATGTTTTTTGGTGTATGGTTTCCACTTATCATGATGTGGCTAATGCAACTTACTTGATTTGAAAGAGAGTGCAACCAACAATACGTAACTGGGGGGTATATATTCCATCTAAGAAATCATGGACTTGAACCTAGGCCCAGTTGTTGTTTTCATGTTGGCACATCTAAAAGCATAAGCACCATGTGGAAGCATGTCATTGGTGAGAATTAAACCTCGACGGGGACAATATCAATGGCTTATTTTCACTTACTCAAAAAATGGCAATTGAAGAACTTTATTAATATTGTAACTAAATCGATTTGGAAGGATCAACAAGAGGTAGCGAGGAGAACTTCGGTCTCTTCGGGATAAGAACTGATACCCTGGAAAACCCTATCCCTGCATGTGTCGACCTCCTCCTTTAGAGGGAGCTGCCGCACCCAAGTCCGCAACAATGCACCAGGTCGGCACTACTGATCTCTAAAGATGAACCCAGGAGGCGGGGGGAAACCCCCCTCTTACAGGAATGTGGTTGCAAACGACAGGGAAGGAATGAGAGCCAAGCGACCAGCCTTTGAACCATCGCCCCACCTACGGGAACATCTCTTAGCCAAGGAACATAGATTCAACAAAGAAATGGAAGTGGAACCGAGCACATCTCATCCAAAGGCATCTCGTGGATGGGAACCAAGGAAATGTATTCCCCAATCGGACAAACCGCCCAGATACACCATCAACTCAACCATGGTTGGAGAACACACCCAGTTCATGAGAGAACATGTTCTCATAGGAAAGTTTTTGGGCCTATGGCAATAAAAAAGGGACCTCATGCGATGGATCAAATACTGGTGGAACCCCAAGGGAGATTATGAAGTGCAACTCAACTCCAAGGGGTTTTTTACGATCATCCTCTACAGTTTAGACGACAAGGACATGATCTTTGACAATGGGCCATATTTCTACAACTCTGCAGGGCTATTCCTCATGTTCTGGATGGATCGTTTTAGCCCATAGGAAGAGGACTTCACCATGGCACCAGTCTAGATAAGACTATATTCTCTACCTCAGGAATTTTGGCTAGAGGAAATCCTTATGGGAATAGGGAAGATAGTGGGAAGATAGGTAAAATCCTCTATGGCAACAAAGAAGAGGAAATACACTTTCTATGACCAAATGTGTGTTTACATGGATATATCGAAGGCTCTACCATGCTCAATAACCATAGAATACCAAGATGAAGACTGGAATCAAACCATGGACTATGAGCACATCCCCTTTTGTTGCAGAAAATGTCATGAGCGCAGTCACCTCTTCCGTAACTGTCCCTTGAATGCTCAAAACTCAAAAGAAGGGGAGGGGAAGCAAAAGGATGGCTATACCATGGTTACAGGCAGGAAAAATCAATCCCCCAAATGTAATACCCCTAGGCCGAACCCAATTGTAAATGTAAATGCAAATGTACTTAAGCTGGTGAGCTATTTGATATCATTTTTGTATGCACCTTCCATGGTATAGTGTGCACATGTACTGCGCACTAAAATGATGAAGTGTGCACATTCCGGGATACCGCGCACAACAAACTTAAGTGCGCACTATTTTGAGGCTAGGGAGCCTTTGTGTATATGTTGTGTTTTATATGCCGGTGAGCTAGTTATTATAAGCTAGGAGGCTTATGTCTTGAATTAGGCTGGAGAGCCTAGATGCTAAAGGCGAGTGAGCCTATTTTTGTATATGTCTTATCATTAATATAATACATCGTTGTGTGTAGACCGACCATGATAAAAGAGTATGGGGGACTAAACTCCACTAGTTAGGGAAAGGTGGGGGGGATAAAAGTTAAGGAAAAGAGCCAAGCTAGGGAGCTTAAGACAACAAGGAATATTATATTAATATTCCTTAAAGTATAAAGTTTGGATAATTATTTTATCNACAAGTGGACCAAAGTAGCTCTCAACATGACAAGTGTCAAGTTGGGAACATGCATACATATAGCTTGGAATTAATTCATTTTCCCATTCATTCATTCCATCATCATTCACTCACTCATTGACCTTTCCTCTATACCTTCCTGTATATGTATCCATATCTATATCTGTACCCGTACCTGTATCTATACCTGGTTAGCTTGGGAGATGGACGAAAAAAGCGGGTTGTCAGGCCCGTGGGATATTGAAGAGGTGGGTTGTTGGGCCCATGAGCAATTTCTCTTTCTCTCTAGGTGAGAGAATTGATGGGAATTGATTTCCCGAAGGTGCCAAACTACAACTACAGGGCTTTGAGACTTCCTGTCCGTCCTGTTGCTGAATCCTGGAAAGGAAGTGGGGCAGGCGAGGGACTGCTGAGCAGAGAAGGGGCACACTTCCTCGGGTGGGACAGGCATGTGGGGAATGAGGGACTGTAGGCTGTTAGTTTGATTTGGCACCTGTGACAGAGTCTTTCTTATTGCCTAAGATACATCAGCCTGGTTGGGAATCCCTTTACCCAGGTGGAGTTTAGTCCCATCTCAGGGGTGACCCACTGCTGAGAGTGATGATCAGCGTGGTCTAAGGCTGGGAGGTTCGTGGAATTTCTGCACATAGTTGGTGATATTCTTACCAAGATAAGTGTCAATTGTGTGTTAAATTACATGCTGCATTATTATTTATGTGTTTATTTTTATGGGTTTTTCCTGTGTGTGGTTTATACTTGTTGGGCCCTTCGTTTTTGGTTAGAAGATACGCAAGGAAGACTACAATCCCAATTTTGGTCAAACACAATTTGCGCAAGCCATAAAGGAGTTGGACAGTGGAGCAAGCAAAGAAACAGAAAATGGTTGGAAAGAGGGACAACACAACACCAACAAGGCAAAAGAAGTTACAACAGAACAAGAACAAGAAAGCATGCGGAGTCTAAATCCAGAAGATCCCACTCAACCTATATATATGAGATGTATATGATTGTAAAGGGTTATCTGGTATAGATGATATAGATGGGTATATGGTGTAGAGGGCGTAGACAGATTATCATTTACTCCATGTAGGCTCTGTGATTGTAATTTAGATCCATTTTGGGAAAAGGGTAGATAGTGCTCTGAGGAATGAGTCTGGAGCCAGAAAATCTTGTAACAGAGTAATGATTTGTATCTGAGAAGCTCTTTTGATGATAATATATATGGAAGGACATGAAATTTTGAAATATACTGTGTAATTCTATGTTTATGATTATGAATCGTTTATGTACTTTACTTCTTTATGTCTGATAAGATCAATGCGCTATAACTGTTTGCAAATGTTGTTGCAACTTCGTTGTCTCTATTATTAGTTATGAATGAGTTCAGATCTGTTATTTGACTGGTTCATCTTGTGCAAGACTATGGTGAATCTTGAAGATTCTGGAACCCTGCCTAAGTATTGTCCTTTCCCTTCCCTATCTTCTTGTCTTGGTTGCGCTTCGGGTGAGACTTCTTCTCTCCGGAGAAGATGAAAATGCCAGCGCTCTAGACTACTTGGTACCTTTTGTTGGTAACCACAGAAGGATCCTAGTCTGATCAACTTTGCACCAACAATACCCGTCTTTATATGTATGGGTATTGCATGTCTATGCTGCATGTATATGTTTACTGTTATTTCCGTATAAATATGTGCATTTACAGAATGTACTTGTCTATTTTAAGTTTTATATATAAAGTTCCGCAAGAGTTTCTGTGTGTATATGTTTTAATTTGCATATAGTTTGATTTTTTTTTACGTGGCATAGCCCAATTGGATGCTGGGGATGTTACAATATGGTATCAGAGCTCCAATTTTCAACACTGAGCCTGGATGGGCCGAGAAAGTTGAGTTGAAGTGAAATTTCATAGAGGATTGATTTCAAAGTGGCCAAATTTCAAGTTACAGAGCGTCCATGGTAAAAATTAGAAGCAATTGCGTGGAATTGGGCAAAAGCCCCAATTTCTGTTGTTAAATTCATGGGAAAATTGGGAAATTTGGCCAAGTAGTGAGATATTCTTAACTTAATATTTGTTCTAGCAAATTCAGACCTGGAATTGGTCGAATTTGAAGTTACAGGGAATCCATGACAGATGGAGCGAGATTAGCTGATTAAAATTCTCAATTTGTGAATTGAGTTTGGGAAAAATTCGTTCCAGAAATGTCAACCAACAATGATTTGTTGTTGCAGAGGTTGAATTGTTGTTATCAGGATGAAATTGAACAAATTTCATAGTTGCAGAATGTCTACGGTGAAATTTGGGAAAAAGTTAGGCAAAAACCCCAATTTTTGCAGCGGAATTCACGAGGAATTGATGCACATAAAAATGAATGTGTGTAGGTGGGCGCACTAAAAATGCATGATGCGCAGTGAAAAGATTGTGATATGTGGAAAAATATTGGCGTGCAAGTGCACGTGCTAAAATTTTGTGTTGTGCGGTGCAGAGTGGCATTGCGCGGAAAAATATTGGCGTGCGGGGGTGCGCGCTAAAATTTGGCGTTGCACGCTGCAGAGTGGCATTATGCGAAAAAATATTGGCGTGCAGGTGCACGCACTAAAATTTGGCGCTGCACAGTGCAGAGTGTCATTGCGCTGAAAAATATAGGCGTGCAGGTGCGCGCGCTAAAATTTGGCGTTGCGCGGAGTAGAATGGCATTATGCGAAAACTATTGGCGTTGCGCGGTGCAGAGTGGCATTGCATAGAAAATATTGGCGTGCGAGTGTACACACTTAAAATTTGGCACTACGCAGTGCAGAGTGGTAATGCATGAAAAATATTGGCGCGTGGGTGTGCACACTTAATTTTGGCGCTGCGTGATGCAGAGTGGTAATGCGTGGAAAATTTTGGCGCGCGGGTGTGCGTATTTAATTTAGCATTGCACGGTGTGGATTGAGTGGGGAATGCATAATACTGGCGTGTGCGGTGTGTTCACGCATAATAATGACACGTGTGGTGTGCGCAATATTGACAGAGCACATAGGAACTTTGTTGGTGGACGCGCAATGTGGGTATATGCTGTCGTGCGACAGTTTAATTAATGTTGCGCGCAGAGTACTGGTGCACAGTGGGGGCATACTAAACTTTGGCATGGTGCAACGCGTAGATTTAAATGTGCGCAGAATATTAGCGCGCGACAAAAAATTGCGCATAATAGGTATTAGAACATGAACCAAAATTGTTCATGGTGGATATTGATGGGCGACACAAAAGTAGTGCGCACCAGTTATTGGTGCGACAGATAAGTGATCCACACTGGTTATAGGTGCGTGGAGCATGCGCTACCTTATGTTATTGTTGCACATGCTAAATATGGGTGTACATTTTCAAATTTGTGAATGCGAAGTCGTTTGAATGGTGTACAACATCAGAAAACCAATGAATTTCTGCGACATTTTATACTGATTGAAGGCCATCTTTTTGCAGCGCGATTTTGAGGCCATAAACAATGTTTTTAGCTACTAAAAAACCCCAAGAATAGAGTGTACCAAGGTTGGTACCCTATATCTTTGCATCTCAAATAAAAGAGCCCGGAGAGAGATTTCTAATGGTGTAAACCATTCGTCAAACAAAGCTTTTATGAGGAAGTTACAGGACAAACAGTGGAGGGTAAATTTTAAGACCCAACTAACTACAAAGGGCCACAACTTTCTGCTCCAGAATCAGATTGAGGTGCATGAGTAGTCTATGGAAAGATATTGAACCATAGAAGACATTCCTAGAGCTAAATTAAATTTTTTGGCATGTTAAAAATATTTAATATGGCAAAGAAGGTACCTGTAGCATTCCAAATAAAAAACACTAATTGTCCTAGAACTTCAACAAGTTGTTAGCAGCCCATAAACCAGAAAGAGGTGAAATTTGGACAGGCTATCCAAAATATGTATATTAAGAAACCCAATTGAGATCCTACTAAAAATCCAATGGAGTAGGTGGAAAAATTCATAATTACAACGCAAAATTGCACCAAGTTGAAGAGTGAACAACAAAAAATTAATGGACAATTTTCAAATAACCATAACTTTCTACTCAAGACTCAGAATCAAGCATGGAAGCAGGCGTTGGAAGGGTCTTGGAAAATAAAATATAATTATTCACCCAGAAAATTGATCTAGGCAATCAATGTTTCAGGAAATCAGAAGAAATAATTCTGATGCATTATTGAACCAGAATGGTTCATATTTTCATGAAATTGATGAGTCAGTTAACCTGACAAAGTTTTGTTGGCTGCACATTTTGTAGAGTTAACAACAACTTGATCAGATCAGGATTAGCACAAAGTGCAGAGGAATGGAAGTTGCACAGGGGGCTTACAACCAGGAAGATGAGATCAGAGGGATGGATGTCCATATGGGCATTGAAGGAACAAACTCCAATGGACATGGAGAAGGAGGGGATGACAACATGAATATGGTAGAGACCATTAAAAATTTGTAGAAGAATGTCCAAAGCCATAAAGCTGATAATGAAAGGATTATGAAATCCAAGGAGCAACAGGAGGACTTCAACATGAAGTTAATGTAAATCTTGAACATAATAGAAAAGAAATTGGATAAGGAGAGTGGCTCAATCAAATCAGTAAGTCACAGGTCTACTGATGAGAAAATAAGAACAAGAAGTGTTAGAAGACATCACCGTCACTCCCCGAGGCATTCCAATAAGAGAGCACACAACAACTCAAGTCCATCCCCTGTCAGGAAGCATAAGAGGTCTCGGGTGGATGAGCTATGAGGAGAAATGAATAAAATCAAACTTCCTACATTTGATGGTGAGCATAAGAAGGATGAAGATGTAGAGACATGGTTGTTGGGCATGAGAAGGTATTTTCAATTGCATAATTATTCTTCTCATGCAGAAGGAAGAATTGTCATCTATCAACTCAAGGGAAAGGCATCCATGTGGTGGGATCAACTTGTGCAGGTGCAACACATTAAAGAGAAAAATGTTACTTGTAAGGAATTCAAGAAGTATTTTGGAAAGAAATACTTGACTAAGAGATACTATGAAAAGATAATGAAAGAGTTATTTGAACTCAAACTTGGGAGTATGACCATAGATGAATATGAAAGAAGGTTTTTAGAACTGTTGAAGTATGTTTCTTTCATCAAGGATGAGACATTTAAGATTCATAGGTATTTGAGTGGATTTCCATCATTCATTAGTGAAAAAATACAATCTGATGATCCCAAAACATTGGAGGAGACCATAAGGCGAGCTAAATTCCTATATGATCAACAAAAATCAAGGCCAACTTTCCAAAAAGCTTGGGACGACAAGAAGAAATTCAAGATGTATCAGAGGAAGAAGGGAGCTAAGCCACCATTCTTCAGAAATAATCCTCAAGGACAACCAACTTCTAGAGAACCCAGAACGATTGAGATAGGGGGACAAAGGCCAAGTCAACCACCTATTCAATGTTGGGGTTGTAAAGGAGATCATATGTTTAGAGACTGCCCTCACAGAGGTGAAAAAGTGAGGATTGTTCACAATGTACAGCAAGTTGAAACAGTGGAGGACATGTGTAGAAGTTTACCAAGGATCTATGCAGCTCTGGACAACAAGAAAGCAGAGTATCGGTCACATATGATTGAAGTGGAAGGTATGATCAACAACCAAACCATTGTTATTTTAATTGATTTAGGAGCTAGTCATAGTTATATAGATCCTAAGATGGTGGAAATTTTGAATTTACCAAGAAGAAAGCATGGGAAATCTTGGTTGGTGTAGCTGGTTATCGAAGCCAAAAGAAAAGTTAATGAGATGGTTAATTCATGTCCTATGGACATGAATGGACTGAACACCATGGCATATTTGAACATCTTTCCTTTAGGTTCCTATGACTGTCTAATTGGGATGGATTGGTTGGACCAACATCATGCTATCCTAGAATGTCATAACAAGGCATTTACTTGCTTGGATGAGGAAGGGAACCTAAGGACAGTGCAGGGAATTCCCAGGGAAGTAACCATTAGAGAAATTTCAGCATTACAGTTGAAGAAATGTTACAGAAAAGGGTGTCAAATATTTGTAGCACATATGGAAGAGACACCTAAATATGAGGTGTCAAATATTGAAGATTATGCAGTCCTAAAAGAGTTTGAAGATGTGTTTAAGGAAATACCAATATTACCCCCTATAAGAGACATTGATTTCTCCATAAATTTGATTCCTGGAGCAACTCCAGTATCCAAGACTCCCTATAGAATGAGTACACCAGAATTGAAGGAGTTGCAAATGCAACTTGAAGAGCTCTTGAAGAAGGGGTATATACGCCCAAGTGTGTCACCTTGGGGTGCCCCAGTTTTATTTCTGAAGAAAAAGGATGGAAAATCGAGACTTTGCATTGACTTTAGGTAGTTGAACAAGGTAACTGTGAAGAATAAGTATCCTTTGCCAAGGATCGATGACCTCTTTGATCAGTTGAAAGATGCAAAAATATTCTCCAAGATTGATCTCAGGTTAGGTTATCATCAAGTAAGAATTAAAGAAGAAGACATCAACAAGACTGCTTTCAGAACAAGGTATGGTCATTATGAGTTCACAGTGGTGCCATTTGGGTTATCAAATGCACCAACTGTCTTCATGTGTTTAATGAATGGTATTTTCAGAGAATACTTAGATAAGTTTGTCATTGTATTTTTAGATGACATTCTTATATATTCTAAGTCGGAGGAAGAGCATGAACAACACTTGAGGATAGTATTACAAGCATTAAGGGAGCATCAATTGTATGCCAAATTGAGCAAGTGCTCATTTTATCATAAGCAAATTCATTATTTGGGGCATATCGTTTCAGAGGATGGGATAGAAGTGGATCCTGATAAGATAGAAGCCATTAGAGGATGGTCAATGACAAAGAATGTGACAGAGGTCAGATCATTCATGGGCCTTGTAGGATACTATAGGAGATTTATTAAAGGATTCTCAAAGATTGCACACCCAATCACTTCCTTTCAAAATAAGGGTGTGAAGTTTCGGTGGACATTGGATTGTGAAAAGAGTTTCCAACACTTGAAGAAATTATTAACAAGTGCTCCAATACTAAGGATTGCAGATCCAAATGAAGACTTCATTGTATGCACCGATGCATGTAGAGAAGAACTTGGTGGAGTCCTCAGTCAAAATGGGTTTGTTGTATGTTATGAATCAAGGAAGTTGAAGGAGCATGAAAGGCACTATTCCACTCATGATTTGAAGTTGGCAGCCATAGTGCATGCCTTGAGGAAGTAGAGGCACTACCTTATGGGGAAAAGGTTTTAGCTGAGGACAGACTGTAATGGTCTGAAATATTTATTTGATCAACCAACTCTAAATGCTAGGAAAAGCAGATGGTTAGAATTTCTTAGTGAATATGACTTTGATATAAAGCATATCAAGGGGAAAGAGAACAAAGTGGCTGATGCACTCAATAGAAGAGTGCATAAGTTGCATGCTATAGCCATTAGCATGTACCAATTAGATTTGAAATATAGAATACAAAATCAGATTTGCAATACAAGGAATTAGTGGCAAAATTATAGCAAGGTAATTTGCAGCAAAAAATTGAAGACTATAAGCTAGAAAATGATGAAATTATCATATACAGGGGCAGAATTGATGTACCAAATTCCCATGAATTGAAAAATCTGATATTGAGAGAAATGCATAATGTACCTTATGTTGGGCACCCAGGTTATCAAAAAACTATTGCAGTTGTCAAGAGACAATATTATTAGCCGGGCATGAAGAAAGAAGTTGTTGATTTTATTGCCAAATGTTTGGAATGTCAAAAGGTAAAGGATGAGCATAGACACCCAGCTGGTTTGCTACAGCTATTATCCATTCCTGAATGGAAATGGGAAGTTGTAACAATGGATTTCATCACCAAACTACCCAGAACAAACAAGCAACATGATTCTATCATGGTAGTGGTGGATAAGCTTACTAAAGCTGCCCATTTTATTCCAGTAAAGCTCACTCACAAGGAAACCAACATTGCTAATGTTTATATGGGAGAAATTGCTCGATTACATGGTATACCCAAGACAATTGTGTCTGACAGAGATCCAAAATTTACCTCAAATTTTTGGAAGGGATTATTTAATGGATTTGGAGCAAATTAAGGAAAAGGGATAAGCTAGGGAGCTTAAGCCAACAAGGAATATTATATTAATATTCCTTAAAGTATAAAGTTTGGATAATTATCTTATCCTAAGTTCTAAGGATGGGGACAAGTGGACCAAAGTAGCTCTCAACATGACAAGTGTCAAGTTGGGAACATGCATACATATAGCTTGGACTTAATTCATTTTTCCATTCATTCATTCCATCATCATTCACTCACTCATTGAGATTTCCTTCGTACGTTCCTGTATATGTATCCATACCTGTATCCGTATGCGTACCTATATTTGCATCTGGTTATCTTGGGAGTTGGACTGAAGAAGCGGGTTGTCAGGCCCGTGGGATATTGAAGAGGCGGGTTGTCAGGCCCATGAACAATTTCTCTCTAGGTGAGAGAATTGTTAGGAATTTATTTCCCCAAGGTGCCAAACTACAACTATAGGGCTCTAAGACTTCGTATCCGACCTGTTGCTGAAGTTCGGAAGGAAGTGGGGCAGCTGAGGGACTGTTGAGTAGAGAAGGGGAACACTTCCTCAGGTGGGACAAACATGTAGGGAATGAGGGACTGTAGGCTATTAGTTTGATTTGGAACCTGTGACAGAGTCTTTCCTATTTTCTGAGATACATCAACCTGGTTGGGAATCCCTTTACCCAGGTGGAGTTTAGTCCCAGCTTGGGGGTGACCCACTGCTGAAAGTGATGAGCACCGTGGTCTAAGGTTGGGAGGTTCATAGAAGGTCTACACACAGTTGGTGATATTCTTACCAAGATAAGTGTCAATTGTGTGTTAAATTACATGCTGCATTATTATTTATGTGTTTATTTTTATGGGTTTTTCCTGTGTGTGGTTTATACCTGTCTTTACATTTATGGGTATTTCCTGTCTATGTTGCATGTATATGTTTACTATTATTTCCGTATGAATATGTGCATTTACATAATGTACTTTTCTGTTTTAATTTTTATATATAAAGTTATGCAAGAGTTTCTGTGTATATGTTTTAATTTGCATACAGTTCGAAAAACATTTACATGGCATAACCCAGTTGGATGTTGGGGATGTTACACCAAAAAAATAAATCAAGAAAGCACTCAAAAAATCCCCACCAGAAATTTCTTTGACATCCTCAACAGACTCCCAGAGGAAGAAGATGTAGAAAATCCTCACAAGAATGACAACCAGGATAGGGACAAGGGAAAAGCCAAGCACCAAACTGAATCAGCCAAAGAAAAAAACAAAGAAATAGGCCCAGTAGCCCAGTAGAATGCAGACAAGCCAGAGGATGGGGGGGATACCCTAATGAAACTAGATGAACAAGATCTAGCGGATATAGATTTGGAGAAACTGGAGGAGGCCTTTAACAGAAAATATCTGCAAACCATCCCAATAGAACAACTTAGGAAAGTTCATAAAGTTTTCATCGACTCTACTGTAGGATCCACCTCAAGACTAGGAATATCATCAAACCCAACCTATGAGTTAAGACGTACCTCTTGCGAAAGAAGGCGTCGGGGCCGTAAATCCACACATCAACTCACGAAAAAAGTAGAAAACTACATGCTCAATTTAGGGCAGATCCACAAACTCACAGAAGGGTACCTCAATCCACCCCCCAACTCGTCATGATGAAGATCATCACTTGGAATATTAGAGTGCTTAATGGAAGGTATAAACAAAAGACCCTTCGAGAAAGCATTCATGTAGAGAATCCAAACATTCTCCTATTACAGGAAATAAAATGTGTTGGGGCTGACACGAAGGACATATTCCAACGTTATTGGAGGACCTACAACTCCATTCATACAGATTCAAATGGGGTCGCAGGGGGCCTAGCAATCTTATGGAGCCATGCTCTAGTTATCATAGACCATCCTTTCTCCATAGTGGGAACACTCACAACCCAATTCATGACCATAGGCTCTAACAAAGAGGGTATGATTACAAATGCTTATGGGTCACAAAGTGCTCAAGACAAAGAACTGTTCCTGCGAAGAATAGCTACAATTAGATTGCTACTGGGATCAATGCACTGTTTGATAGGGGGCGATTTCAACATCATCCTTACATTGGAGGAAAATACTGGAGGCACCAAGCGGTTGGATCAGGATAGTGGTAAGTTCATAACTTTAATAGATCAACTCAATCTGATAGACATAGAAACTAGAAATGGTATCTTCACTTGGTCCAACCGTAGATCAGGGCACCAACATGTCACAAGTATACTAGATCGATTCCTCATCTCCGAATCACTATTGTTGGATAATCCAGTCCTTGAAGCCAACATTCTCCCAAAATCCAGCTCAGATCATTGGCCAGTCTCTCTGTGGTTAGACATAGGTTCCACGCCTAAACTTAAGCCCTTCAGATTTGAGAAGTTCTGTCTTAACCACTCGGACTTTCAAAACCTCTCCAAAACTTAGTGGAGGCAGGTAGAAATAGACCACGACACATGTATGTATAAATTCCAGCAAAGTTTAAAAAACTTCAAAGGGCATCTAGAGAGCTGGAATAAAAATGTGTTTGGTAATATACTACAGAAGAAGCAAGAAATTGTGCAACGCTTGCAGGCACTGCAGCAGGTCTTTATTGCAGAGGAAGGAGCGACAACCTCGATAAAGGAGGAAGAGAAGTTATAGGTAGAACTGGAAGAGTGACAGAAGCAAGAGGAGATAATCTGGAGGCAAAAATCCAGAGTAAAATGGCTTAAGGAAGGGGAAAAGAACACCAAGTTCTTCCACAGATCCATGGTGCATAGGTGATACATCAACAAAATCACTCAACTAGAAGACAACCAGGGAACCCCATCCTAGATCATGCAAGCATAGAAGAGGAATTGACAAACTACTATAAAGATCTTCTCACATAACCCATAAAGGATCGAATGCCTGCTATTCGTAAGATTACCAGGCACATTCCCCCCTGTTCACAAAAGAAAAAAATGAAACACTGACCTAACCAATCAAACAAGAGGAAGTAGATCAAGTGGTTATAGAGATGCCACCAGGTAAATCCCGGGGGCTGGATGACTTTACAACAAATTTATTTCACTGTTGGTTGTCGTTGATCCAGGAAGAAGTCTGGAAAGTAGTTGAGGAATCCAGAAATTCTAGGAAATTTCTTTCAGCGTTCAACGCCACCTTCATCACTTTAATCCAAAAGGAAGAAAGGGTAACACATCCCAAACAATTCCGACCAATAGAACTCTGCAATGTGATCTACAAAATCATCACGAAATTTATTTCCCTATGACTCAAACCGATCTTTCCCTTCATCATCTCCAAAGAGAAAGCATGGTACGTGGAGGGACGTCAAATAATGGACAGTGTCATCCTAGCAAATGAGGTCATTCACTCATTTAAGTCAATGCGAGTCCCAGGTATGCTCATCAAACTTGACCTTTATAAAGATTTTGATAGAATAAGTTGGCAATATATGTTCTCCCTCCTCGAATCCTTTGGCTTTGATAACATCTGGGTAGCCTGGATCATCCAGCTCACATCTTCAACCTTCTTCTTCATTCTTGTTAATGGAGTGCCCTCCCGACACTTTTCTCCCACCCGGGGCATTCGAAAAGGGGATCCCCTCTCCCCTTTCCTCTTTGTCATAATGGCTGAGGGCCTTGGGCGCTACATCAAAGCCTCAGTAGAGGATGGCTCCCTCAAAGGTCTACCTCTCCACAACCTTCAACCAGCTCCCTCCCATAGTCAATTTGTAGATGACACACTACTATTGAACACCCCCACTGCCTAGGAGGCCAACAATCTCAAAACCATCCTCAAAGACTTCGCAAACGAGTCAGGAACCTCCCTAAACCTTGACAAGTCGCAACTCTACTACTTCAACACCCCAGTGGAAATCCAAAACCATATCTCCCGACTTCTGGGCATCCCCAAGAGCTCCCTTTCGTCCAATTATCTTGGTGTCGCCATCACGGAAGAAGCCACCCGTAACATCTCCTGGGACAACCTTATGCTATCCATCTCTAATCGACTAAGCAACTGGACCTTCAGATCACTAAACCTTGTTGCCCATCTAGTTCTTCTAAAATCCATGCTCCAGGCCCTGTCGACTTACCTCTTCACTGCCTTGGAAACACCTCATTATGTCATCTGAGCCATTAGAAACCTCCAACAAAGCTTCCTATGGCACGATTACCATCCTGATAAGAAGTGGGCACTAGTAGGCTGGGACAAACTTTTCCGACCTAAATCACTGGGGGGGCTGGGTCTTAGGGATCCAGGAAAAATTAATTGTATAATGGGGGAAAAAATCTGGTGGCACTGGCTCAAGCATCCCACAGAACTGTGGGTGCGAATATGGAAATGAAAATATGTGCCTAATATCAGGGAGGACCTTCTTATCAGACTCAATGATTCGATTCAAGGCTCTAACATCTCAAACATAGCTTGGAGCAATAGACCTCTCATGCATAAACATGCGTTTTGGGAGATACAAAATGGAGAACACTCCTTATTTTGGAAAGACTCTTGGCAGCAACAACCACCTTTATCCTCCATAGAATATATATGCCCCCTCCATCAACAAATCCAATCAAGGGATGCTCTACATGTAAAAGATCTATAGAAGGAAACTTGCCGCAACACCCCTGGTGCATATGGAAAACTCAACCCCATGAATTAAGCATACATGAGGGAACATACATGCATGCCTGGAGGGACTGTGCTAATCAACAGAAAATCTGTATCAGGGATGGTCTGAACATCCTCAGATGGGGCCACTTGCCAACATGTAACTTCTCAGTCAAAGAGGCTTATCATCTCCAGGAAAAATACCAAATGCAACCAAAATAACACATATGGGGAAAAATATAGAATCCAAAATTATGGCCGAAAGTCTCACTATTTCTCTGGTTAATTGCTCAAAACCGCATTCTCACTTGGGACAACCTAAGAAAATGAGGATTTGTGGGCCCTTCAATATGCCTCCTATGTCGACAACAAGAAGATACAATGGAGCATATCCTAAATCAATGTAACCACAGTGAATCCATTTGGGATATGGAACCAAAATTAATGCGCCACTCCAATAGGAACCGAGCCAACATTGTAAGCACCATTGAAAATTGGGATTCGATTACCTATAAAAATCCAATCCTAGATCACATCTGGAAATTGCTACCTGGATTCTTAGTCTGGCAAGTATGGAAAGAAAGAAACAAAATAATTTTCCACTCCACTTCCTCCCCCCCCCACTCTACTTGGACAAAGATCCTCAACCTGGTTCGGGAAACAATCAGAGCCGAGCAATGGACTTAGGAAGAGTTGAAGTGCAATCCCTCGAAAATTCACATCCTCCAAGCCTGGCAGCTAAACCTCTCCGAGGATCCCCGACATAAAGTCATTTGCCCAGTCAAAATTTCTTGCATTCCGAACACTTCGTTCCCTCCCCCTCCTAGCCTTGTCAAGTTAAATTTTGATGGTTTCTCAAAGGGTAATCCAAGGCCTGCGGGTTTTGGAGCGGTACTACGAGACAATGAGGGAAGAATTTTCCATATCACAGCAGGATATCTGGTATTCAACACAAACAATGTTGCAGAACTCTAGAGCCTTCTCAAGGGGATTAATCTGGAAATTAATCAGAACATCTTTCAGCTCATTGTGGAAGGGGACTCCTAGGTAATTATCCAGCTCATATCCAAAATCATCCATGGTTCACACCCCTCAGAAATTTCACCAAGCTGGAGATTACTAGGATTGTTGGAAGGCTTCAGGTCACTCCTTCAGCCCCATCTCACACTCATCCCCTCACATGTGAAAAGAGATGCCAACAAAATTGCAAATTGCCTAGCAAACAAGGAAGTGGACTCAATAGAAGAGATTATCCAATTGGATGCTCGAATCTCCCCACCCCCAAGATAATTACTAGATGTCTTTATTTAGCCCGAAGATAGTATCCCCCCATGGATGGGGTGACACATAGCCCAGGGGAGGCCATGCAGCCCCCATGCAATCCAAGCCATAAATATGGTCGGTCGCCACCCCAAGGCTCATTCTCGAATGGAGGATGAACATAAACGCACACAGAGGATGGGAGGACTACTCCCCTATGCAGTTTTAATGGTACCCTCACTGAGTAATGGCAGGGGGGTGATGACAGGTACGGGAGGAGGCTGTGCAGTCTTATCAACCCCTCAAATAATACTCTAGCTTGGCCATGGAATTCACCATTATGTTTCTTCGCTCTACTCAGTGATCCGGCTCTAGTCTTCTTAGATTTCTCTGGCCTCATTCTCATATTTATCTGGCCTCCAAGCTCGGTCATGCCACGCGAGAGAGGGAAAATCGGGAGGGGACCCTCCTGGTACTGTTATGTTGCAAGGCAGAGACACTTGCACGAATTGGAGAAGGCTTCATTGATAGCTCGGACGCAGTAAATCAAGTAGCCAACTACGCCTCCAATGGCCTTCATGGAGGAGGAATTCCCAGAGGAACCAATTCAGGTTCCACCAGAATCCCTCCTCTACATGGTCTCGGATTCCCAAGATAGACTCAGCACTAGCATTGTAGCAATGGATACAACGACAAGTTACCATGGAAGGAGACATTTGCATCGTCCAGGAGGAAATCCCTAAGATGGACTGCCCAGTTGGGCCCCCACTACTCAACCCAAAAGCAAAATGTGACCAAATTCCACCCAGTCTCTTCAGTCTGGAGAAATTGGAGCTCATCGTTGAGATGAGAGGCTATATGATGGAGCGGCTCCACCGACACACCCTTATTAGCAACAAAATTGACATGTTGCTCGATGCCTTCTCGAACGCACTAGTCAAAAAGAGGTGCCTAAACTGCACGCAACCCTTTTCACTCATACCCATCAACGACACTCCTCATGGTGGCTCTTCGGATGGTAGGTTCCAGTGTTCTAACAACCCTCCTAATGTTTAAAGTTTCTCAGCCCTCTACGCCTCGCTTGCATGGAAATGGGGTTTTTTTCTTGTCTCCTTGGTCGGGTTTTCTGTTTAGTTTGAATGATCAGTTTTTGAATGTATGTCTAGACAAAACTGTCAATAACATTAGCTGCCACTTGCTCTAGTTTCCAACTGTATGGTGAAGCAAGTGACAGTTGCTATTTTTGGCCATAAGTATAAAAGGTTGACAACGAATTAATCAGGAAATACAACTTTTATTTAAAAAAAAAATATTGTAACAAAACCCTATACAATAGATGTAGTCTCATAAGAATAGAGTGAATAAATCGTAAATGGCTTGTAGTTGCATCCAATTATCATAAATTCTCATAGACTAACCTCCTTTTAACATTGGGATAAAGTCTCACAAGCTAACCCCCTTCTAACATTGAAGTATCATCTCAACGTTGAACATCATAACTCGTTCAATGTTATATTATCTTTTATATCATCTTAGAATTATTGTCTCATGCTCTTTGAATGTTAAATTGATGTAATATTATGGTCTTAATTTACAACTTGAGAAAATACATCTTAATGCCTTGTATTTACAACTTGAGAAAATCCATGTCTTCCACATAGTTATTACTTGCTCACTAGTATGAAATTATTAATGGCTCAAGATTATGGTATTACATGTTTTGACATATTCATTTACTACTTTGTAATATTTTACATTCTACTTAGTAAATTTGAATGAGAATTGTGATGTTTCATGGGGAAAACTTTAGTGTTACATTATGAAATTACCTATATAGATGAATGATTTTCGATTCTTCATATCTTGTTTGTTGCTTCATTGTGACGCTTGTCTATTACTCTTACTACATACATTGGGCTTTATAGGTCCATATACCATGAATTCCATGTATACATTGGGTTCTATAAGTCCATATAACATGAATTCCATGGATCCCAACCACTATACCACTAAATAAATATACAACCATATATATTTATTTAGATAAAACATTTTCCCAATATAATGTCAAGCATTGAAAGTTGCATAATATTTATTTGATTTTTTTAGTTGAAGAGTTGAACACATGACTTCTCCATCTGGCGGAAGAGATCTCACATTTGATCATGACTACTTGAACTAACCCTTAAAACTAATGTTTAATTGATACATGCCAAATTGTTTAAGAAATTTATTAAAAGGAATAAATAAATAAACATCTTATTATTTTATACAGTAATTTATATTTAAAGGAAACAAAATATTTTTTTAGAATAAATTTATTAAAACTAACATAATAATAAATAAATAAACGACATCTTGTTATTTTATGTAGTAATTTATTTATATTTTAATGAAATAGAATAATTTTAGTAAAGTTAATATTTTATTAAAATAAAAATAATATTGAAAATTTTCTATTAATATATTAACATTTTAATATCTTTGAACAATGATTAAAAATGAGTATATTATTTATTTATCATTATTTAAAATAATATACAAATATTATAATAACATATAAATTACATTTTAATATTTTTGAACAATTTTTTATTTTTTTTTTAAATAAAAAAGGGGGGAGGCTGCTATAATATATTATCAAAAAACTGTATCAGAATGTACATAGTCAAGAGTCTGAGTCATCCAAAATGCTGTCGGAAACCGGAAACCAACATAGATGCAAAGCAAAAACAGCTATAAACTATTGGCACCTGTCCTGCCCGGAGGAAACCAGGACAGGTGCCCAAAGTCTAAGAGAACATAAAATAGTAGCATAAAGCTAAAAAGCTATAGGACATGAAAAACCTAGGTAATGGGTGACCTGTCATCTTCATTTGTCTTCCACGTGGAGCCGGCCGGGATGGCGAAAGACTGCGCACAAAGGGGACATTTTTGTCAAGCTGGAGCGCCAGAGTAGGCATCGAGAAACACGTCCAGGCGTTGGCCCATGATGAGTGCCCGATGCTCCAGGTCAGCCATGTGGCCTCAGAGCTCAAACACCAAGGATAGGTGCTCCTTGCGGAGGAGAAAGCCATGCAGGTCGCCACCTTCGTCGACGTGCGTTCTTCGCTTCGCATCATCCTGCCCACCGCTCCGACCTTCCTTTCCCGGCGCACCTCCAGCATCAAACGCAGCCTCCAAAGCCTGCCAGGGGACCTCTTCCACAATACAACCAGGAAAGACGACTTCCACCCCCAGATTGTGTTTGCAGTCCCCACTGCTAGAGCTCCCAATATCGCTCGGCGCCTCCATTGTCGACAGGTCCTCCAGATTCAGGTCCTCCTCTACAATGCAAGCCGGGTACAATTGCTCAGTGCCACCCTCCAACGTGACGGTATCCATGCTGCTGCGACCAATTTCCTTCTCGGCTATGGTGGAGAGCAGAGCTTGCTCCTCGGCGCGAGCCTTCTTTCTCAACAGAGAAGTAGCCATGACCAGAGCACGTTCGAGTTTCTCTCTGCGCTGTCGCTGCTCCTTGCGGGCGTACCAAGCAGAGCCACGTCGAGGCGTTCCTCGTTTCCTCGTCATGTTGCAGAGCGCTCTCTAGGAAATACACACAGGCTGGGACGAGGGCAGAAGCCAATTGAAAGCACAGGCAGAAGGACTCGTATCAGTGCTCCACGAATGTATGGTGAACCAGGGCGCAAGGAGCGCGAAGTTACACCAGAACCTCCAAACGCAGAGCAGAGCCGAGACCGAAGCAAGAGAAAACGAATAATCCGACTGCAAATACCCATGACCGCCTTTAACATCGCGATTGCCTAGCTCGTAAATGCTCGCTCGAGGGAGGAGTCCTCCCATTGCAGAGCTGGTGTTATTGCGGTCCTGCATCCGTAATGCGGGTGCTATGGTGACAACAACCAACATTTAAACCTTGGTTGAGTGCGGATCCAGTTGGCATTCCTGCGCCACTTGTCACCCCATACGGGTCATATTTTTGAACAATTATTAAAAATGAGTATATTATTTATTTATTATTATTTAAAATAATAAACAAATACTATTGTAACATAAAAATTATAGATTTTGATATGAAAAAATAAATCATAGAGCTTTAGTTATAAAAAGTCATTCAAAGCATAATTCCCTGAATTAGTTATGAACAAATTGTTTAATTATGTTGCATATTATAGTTTGGTTGCAGGCTACAAAAATTCAAATACAGATTGAATTTGTTTAAATCTTATCCTAAGGAAATGAAATAGAAAATAGTTTCTTATATTCATAACAATGCTTTTATTTTCTTAAAATTCAATGCTTTTATTTCGGAAAACTGTTCTCATAGAATTAGACAAAAGTTACAGAAATTATAGTAGGTTAAATTCTGAAGCCCTAGAAGAAAGGGATTCACATATAATA
>JASDQU010370382.1:70107-83174 GCA_032191745.1 Picea mariana
AACTCAATCAATATTTCAGAAATAGATTGTTGTGTAAATTGATAATTTCAATCAACATTAGAAAAATGGATTGTTGGGTAATTTGTTAATTCAATCAATAACTCAATTAGAATTACAAAACCTAGTTATACACAGTGTGAAAACGCAGTGTAAAATCGTTGCCCATTGGAGAGAATCACTAGCCAAAACTGATGTTGATCAATGCAATAAATCGAATGCTATTCAAGATAATCAAATGCAATAGTAAAAAGGAGTTGGTCAATGCTAATCATTCAACGCCAATCAATGCCATCCAATTGCAGTGGCAACAAGTAAATTAGTGTAGTCACCAATGTGATTTCCTCCCTATATATAAATATTGTCTATAAAATATCCATTTGTTGTCTAAATATATAAGGGATGAATAGGCAGTCAATATAAGTAAAACACAGAGCATAAGGAGGTTAATGCTGGCAGAAATAAAAATTAATCGTAGAGTAACTAAGTGAGAAGGATGTCAAGTAATCGTTTACAGTCAATAAATAAATTCAATTACGGTCACAATTAGTTAAAACAACGCCATCATACAATGAGTAACTTTTAATTAATGAATTTACTCAGAGTCACAAATGCTAAAAAAAACATTGTCATTCAAGTGGACAACGCTGGGATTTTTCCATTCAAGAGCTCGGAACTGTCATGGAAACCGCAGAGGATAAAATACCATCTGAAACCGCAGAGGTGATAAAAATGAAGAGGATAATGAGMTRAWYRCARAGAGGAAGGATAACAATACTCARAGGTATTCAATTGMAARAAGGTGCAAGAYAMTCAATCAACCAGGAACAATCAACAGGGGTAGACAACTGGGCAAAACCATCCTTCGCTCATCATCCATGCACARAAAAGTAGGGCATTAGAATMWATAGGTCTATTAACAYYKAAGTKCCGACYRTYGATTCGGCTCCTRGAYGACTKMTCARGYGTGGAMTRATGATCTAGGGATGAGGACGAAGGATAAATAACAAACTCAATATAATCAATAAAACAAAACATAACAGTCATAACAATCAGGGATCGGTTGCCAAGGAAATCAATTCAATGCAGCGAGCGTAAAGCTATGATGATTTTAAGTTCTCGATTAAAAAATCTAAGTAAAACACTTTTCTTTACACAATAAAAGTACAATAATGAAAGAAAAAGATCAATAGTAATCTACCATGCAAAATAAAATCATGTGTGTTGTAGCCCAAGATGACAGCTTCGAGTCGTTGTCCTGCGCACTCCGTGCATCTCCTGCTTGCCGACCAATGTGACTCCACCTGTACCTCCTAGCCAATGCTAGGGGTACTCTTCTTCCCCCTTAGCCCCCCGAGATGCAAAGGGGCCACACACTCTAACCAAAGAACAACTAGAAACCAGCTCGCCTTGAAAGGTTGAGCTACGATTCGTACCTGAGCTAGGTATCCCAACTCCCACAAGATAAGCCAGTCAAGTCAAAAATTCTATAGTGTAACTTTACGTATCAAAGAAGACCCCATAATCCTCCTCCTCCATCCTTTATATGTATTTTCTAATGCATATGGTATGTTTGTTGCATGTACAAGGATAAAATTGCCTCAATCCCTTAGACACCTTGCATTTATGAATGTCAATTTTCCCAAGGAGATAACACCTTTGATTGTTGATGCAAGGAAAATAATATGGAATCTATTTCATCCAACCAAAATACTTTGGGCATGGATGGCCCTATATTGGATTTTATTCCCATATATATGCTCCCTTAGTTGAAGCCTATATTGGATTTGATTCCTAGACTATAGGGAATTTAATAAATTTTGCTTAATGATATGTTTATCATTCCTACCATTGATAAATTATTAACTTGTATTTGTAATCCCCTTGCTTGCTATTTTTCTGAATTGATTTCCCTTGGTGAACCCAACTTATGATTTCAATGACTTCTATGTGTGGGTTTTATTGATTATTATGAAAATATTGTGGTTTTATCTTCTGTCCCTTATCCCTTTAGTCATTGGTCCATGCCTAAGCAGTCATCCAGGATCCGAATCGATGGTTGTCACTTTGGTGTTTAAAGACCTATAGATTCAAATGCCTTGTTTTTTTGTGCATGGATGATGAGTGAAGGATAAGAATTTTCCCTGCTGTCTATCCCTTACTTATCTTTGAGTTTATTGATTCATGGTTGAATGCTTATTCTTTGCACCTTGTTATGAACGAATACCTCTGCGGATTGATTAATTAAAACTTCGATTTCTCTCTGCGTTTTTAATTGCTTGAACTTGGGTACATCTCTACATTTTTATTGATAAACTCTACATTATGAATTATAAACCTCTAAGTTGAATGGCAATCCCTTGGTGAACCCAAATTCTGATTTCAATGACTTCTTTGTGTGGGTTTTATTGATTATTATGAAAAGATTGTGTTTTTATCTTTCGTCCCTTATCCCTTTAGTCATTAGTCCGTGCCTGAGCAATCGGCCAGGAGCCGAATCGACGGTCATCACTTCGATGTTTAAAGACCTATAAATTTAAATGCCCTTATTTTCTGTGCATGAATGATGAGTGAAGGATAACAATTTGCTCTGCTGTCTATCCATTACTTATCTCTGAGTTGATTGATTCATGGCTGAATGTTTAGTCTTTGAGCCTACTTGTGTAGATTTGTTTTTTCCTTGAAATTCATCCGATCAACATTTAATTTAATATGCTTGGATTTTTAGTCAGTAACTGTCTGAATTTCACTTATTTAAGTCTCTATAACAACCAAATTCAACACTCACTTTTGATATGGCATCTCTTCCAAACCATAGACTCTTATCATAGTAAACTGCTCAAAAAGGAACCAGTCTCCCAATTTGGTGGTCTTTTCCAATTGTAGTGACCCTTTGACTAGAGGAATAATTATAAGGAATAATTCATTTTGGATAATAAAGTCTAATATATAAATAAAAGAGTCTTAGATGGGAGCTAATTATTATACTCATTTATTACTTCACACATATTGACCAAAGTTATTGAATTCTTATCTTATTGATGATATTTATATTCATATAATATAACTTCAAATTGACAACTTATTAATTAATTCATCAATAACCTAGACATTAGTAACTAATGTGTTTATTGAACCATAATATTGTATGTGTGTTGGATATGTAGGCAAATCTAGCACACACATATCCCACACATAGACGATAATAACAAGCGATGTTCCTAATGCATATTTTAAAAATGTTCACAACTAATCATGCATACAAATAAATAAAGTAAATCAAACTTCAAATGATCCTCATTAAAGAAATAATAATAATTCAACATTCATCCTTATTTAAATAATTTAGTTAAAGAAGTGTGGATATCTATAAGAGAAGTATGTCTTGTGATAATTTAGTTACAAGTGGTAATAACATAGAGTCATGACTTAGTAAGGTGCCTGCTAAATAGGGGTACATGCAATCAATATATTAGTAGCCCCAACATGCCTGCTATATTCTCAATGCTATAGTTTCAACTAAACTTGTGATTAAGGTCAACTCTAAGACATTTATATGAAGAAACTTCCTTTAAGTTTTTATTGGCATGTATCCTAAATGAAAAGTCATATTTATTAAAGGGTTACCATATGTAGGTGTCAACTTCCATTAAATTTTTATTATGTTTTAACTCCCTACGATAATGGTGTTAGCCATATGGGATAGAAAGGGATAACTACCCTTTTTCCAAGGATTCTTATGAAGCAGATAGGAGGAGTCTTTGAAAAAGGTGGTAGGGAAGGAAATAAAAGTGGAAGAAAAGCAAGAGTGTGCATTGGTTAATTGGGAGGAGAAATAATTCTTGAAAATTGAAGAGGACTTAACTACTTTATTTGTTATTCACATATTACTTTGTTGTGTCCTAGATTGTCGTTGTTGTTTTTAAAACTTTGGACATGGAGGGATAGGATGTTAGGTTTAATAATCAACAACAAATAAACTCAAAACTATATCAAACAAGGGACATAGGGAGTTTATAGTTAAGAAACCCCTTAGTGGAAATATGGTCCCTTTATGTAACAATTAGGTATAAATCCCTTAGTTTATACTACAATTAGGTCCCTTTATGTAACTTTAGATGACCATAAAATATTTCACAATTATGTATATAGTTCAACCATATCCAAAACTATCCAACAATTTGTTCTTAAATCTCTCAACTGATACAACTATATAATATAACATTTGCACAGTTCATATGTTATATAATATAACATTATCCAATCTATGATCAGATAAGAGTTCAACACTTAGTAAAGTAAGATTTATTATGTGCCAAGATTAAAGGCATACCAATTTGTTGTACAGTAAACAATGAATCCCAACCAACCATCATATATTATACACTATAGCAAGTAAACTATGCATGTTGGAAAATATGGAAAATATATTGAATGATCAAATTTCAAAACAAAACATCCTAGAAAAGCATTTTCTAGATCACAAAGATAATGTAACAATATCACCTAAATTACTCCATTAGCATCATTGTAGACATTACCATTTGGAGCCATTAATTTTGTGACAATTAAGACTCACTCAATTGCATCTTCTTCAAAATATATACGCCATTAAATCTCACATTACTATTTGTAGAAATAGGCTTCATTACCACCATAAATTTTGTGACAATTAAGAATCACTCAATTGCATCTTCTTCAAAATATATATCCCATTAAAACTCACATTACTATGTTTACAATAGGTTATGATGCACTTACATTGTAAATTATTGTCATGATTGCTCTCAATCAACGTGAATTTCCACCTTATATGACTATATTTTATCTAGATTTCTAACTCCAACTAAGCCTCACAAATAGTACATTTGCTCCACCTCATCTTAATTTATATTAGGAATATGAAAAACCCTCATAACCATCTCATGTAACATGAAAATAAAGGAATTAGTATAAAAACTCAATGACATAAACAATGCTAATGGGAAGTTTATCAATGGCATATAATCCATGTTCATGCAAGACCTTCACCTCGTCGTGATTAAAACATGTTGATGTTATTAGTGGGTGTGTGAGGTTACGAAGATTAAAATATTTGTTTCGGGGATTCTAATGCATTGAATTATATGTGGTCTTAGTGGATCCAACCATAGGGAACTTTTAAGGAATCTTAAAGAAATGTTCTAATATGTTTTTTTAGTGGATCCAACCATAGGGAACTTTTAATAAATCTTAAAGAAATGTTATAAGGAATATATATGTCATCTTAGTGGATTCGACCATGTTCAAAGAGTATGAACATGCTATTGAGTTAATTTTGGGTAGTTATCCACTCAATTCTAGACTTTATTGCTTTCTATATTCTCAAAAGAGTGAGACAAAGTAAATGGATAAAGACATGTTAGAAGTTGAAATCATGTGTCTCAACAAGAATTTATTCTCTTCTCTGGTGATATTAGTAAAAAAGAAGGATAAGTCTCGAAGGATGGTCCTAGACTATAGGGAATTTAATAAATTTCACTTAAAGATAAGTTTCTCATTCCTACCATTAATACATTATTAATTTGTATTTGTAATCCCCTTCTTGTTTTTTCTGATTTGATTTCCCTTCGCGAACCCAACTTCTAATTTCAATGACTTTTATGTGTGGGTTTTATTGATTATAATGAAAACATTGTGGTTTTATTTTCTGTCCTTATCCCTTTAGTCATCAGTCTGTGCCTAAGAAGTCGGTTAGGATCCGAATCGACGGTTGTCACTTCGATGTTTAAAGACCTATAGATTCAAATGCTCTGCTTTTCTATGCATGGATGATGAGTGAAGGTTAAGAATTTGCCTTGATGTATATCCATTACTTATCTTTGAGTTGATTGATTCATGGATGAATATTTAGTCTTTGCGCCTTCTTATGAATGGGTACCTCTACGGCTTGATTGATTAAAACTTCGATTTCTCTCTGCATTTTTAATTGCATGAACTTGGGTACATCTCTGCATTTTTATTGATAAACTATGCATTGTGGATAGATATTGAGGAGAGATGTCGACATGGGATTCTCCAAACATTCCTTGCAAATGCTCTAGTTTTTGCCAAGAAGGAAGAAGAGGAACTGCTTCTTCAACTGAGACTCTGAGTGACCAACAACAATCTCGTTAGAGGAGATTTTCAAACGAGTCTATGAATAGATCAACTGCAGAATGTGCTCAAACAAGTGCTATGGATGAAACCTTCTTAGATAGGTTGTGGATTGATACTCCTACACCTGAGAATGTAGGGAATACCTTAGGACAATAGAATATTTCTGGCAATTTTCTTTGATTTTGTTTATTTTTGTTGTATTTTTGTGTATTTAAATTTATGTGAAGTTAAATGTTGTAATTACTTTCAAATGTGTGTGTACAGACAATGCGTTTAGAGCAAGGGACGACAATGAAAGAGAAAGTGGTTGTCACAAATATTCTAATGTCGATGCAGAGGGTGAAGGTGGATTTAGGAGGCCGTGTTATCAAGAAACAAAATATTACATGCCTACATCCACCTATCCTTTAGATGTTGGTGATGAACTTCTCTGGGAAGATATTACTAAAGAAATGACACTTGAGCGATGCTCAGGTGTTAAAAAGAGGTTGGAAAATGATTTGGTGGTCTTGGAACTCCCTCAGGAGAGTAAACAAAGCCTGCAAATTGTTTTGCATTCATTGCAAAACTTTATGGACACATATCATAAGATGTGGCCAACCACTGATAGTTTTGTCAATCTAATGACGCAGAGAAAGTCAGAGGTGATGGGCCCTAATAAATAGGAGGCAGTAAAAAATAGAGTTTCAAAAGAAGATGCCATTTCGATGTTCAATTTCAAATATGGGCCAAAGCGGAAGATGTTGAAGGTGCAATATTTTAAGCACCCTGACATTGTAGGACATCTATATAACATATTTTTGGCGGCATATGAAAAATTTCCATGGAACGATGAGGTTCTACACTATTTTGCAAGACACTTTTATGCAGAGTTTTTCTTGCATATGCACCCTGATTATACTAGTCTACCGTCCAAATATTATGGTACTAGTAAATGACAGACATATGATCGCAAAGGGACATATCGAAATGCGAAATTACCGAGGCCTCCACAACCTTTAGTACCTCACCCAACAGGGGAATTTTCTTCACATTCAGAGTTGCAAGCTACATCATAGGTTGGAAAAGAGGCTAGGAATGCAATCAGGGAAAATTTGGAAGCGATTTTTTATGGTGTTGATGTTGGCATGAACCGTCAGCAAGAGGAAGCCAATTCCCGAGCCATATTTGTATATAAAACAGATGTTGAGTTAGATAGCAGGTCAGCAGAAGATGTTTTGGAGTATGCAAAATTTTTCCGTGATGGTTGGAAGAAGGTCATTCAGAATGATGACCCGAACAACAGATTGGTATGTGTTCTAGTTAGTAAATTTTTGAAGCATTTTATGATAGTTTACTTCTAATTCTAGATTTAGATATCATTGTATCTATAGAAATAATCGAGTTGTTATTGTCATTAATTGCAGTTTGGAGATATGTTAAATGAATGTCCAGTATGTAGGGGACTTGATTCCACAAGTTTAAATTTGGATGGGTTGAATCAAGTATGTGTTTTCTAATAGTTGTTCAATCTCCAATCTTTTGAATAAGAGATCAACAACATTTATAATTTTGTATAAATATGAACACATTGAATCCTAGATTTAGTTCTTAGTTGTGTTGTTTACAGATCCCTATTCCATCTCCTACTACTTGGGGAGGCTTGTCTCAATTATCATTGGGAGAGTTTGAAGATGGTGGGAATTCACAGGTATCATTTAGTGTGTTAAAATCATTTAAATTTAATATGTTATAATCATTTAAATTTAATTTTTCAATTTTTCAAATTTGAATTGTGTTATATAGGCTGATGTGGAAAAGAGAGTACCTGAGAGTGTGCTTGGGAGAGATATTGATATTGAGGAGGAAGTGGAGGAAGAACCTAAATTTGAGAAAGATGTGTCCATTCAGAATGATTCATAAATGTATGTTTTTGTCTTTTATCAAATTTTTGTTTTCTCAATTTTTTAGTTTAGCCTTTCCTATTCAACTCTTTGATCAAATATTTTGAAATATATAGAACCCCTAGATAAGCTTATCGTTGTCTTAAATGGTGTACATTCAAACTTATTTAAGGTTATATCAGGATGAAGACCTAATTTTGAACTTGAACATTTGATTATTTGAGAACAAACTCTATCCCACATCAGAAAAATGAATGTTTCTAAATTTTCTTTGATTGCATTCCTTGCTTTCTTGTCCAAGAATGGCGTAGTATGGACATTTGTGTTTTCTACATACAACGAAGTGAATTCCTTCTTGCCAGGGTATTTTCAAATTCTTAACTAAATTGGTTACTAATCACAAAAACCAACATTCAAGTAGAATTACAAATAAGCTCACACATAATTGTTGGAGAAATTTCTATTTTTGACACACTAGTTCAGTGGGAGTTAACTGACTAGTTCTATTTTAGACTTTCTATTTGTACCATTACTATTATGCATGCATGCATTCCTGAGGAAAGCTAACTTCTTGATTGCTTTTATTAATTATGTAATGATTTTCCCTATATATGAGTGTGTTCCACTCATTCATTATATCATATTGATCATGATCTATGTATCAATCATCAGCTCATTGGAGTAGCGTGAATATATTTTCTCATTCTTCCATATTGAATTTCTCTTCCTTTCTTGATAAGATTTGTTTGTACTTTCTTTAGCTAGATCTCCTGTGTAGGTTTCCATGAAACACTGTCATGGTATCAGAGCTATGCTACTTGGAACAAGCCAAACAAGCCAAAGAATAAAGAAAATCGGGGTTTCAGTGAGCTAAATCCATGATCATACCTTTTAGTAGTTATTCCTTCCAAAATATTATGTTTTTGAGGAAACGACTCGTGTTGAAAGTAAATCGACTCATTTTGGAAGTAGGTTTTTAACCGTTTGGTGAGATTCTTCACCATTTGCTCAGAAAGTAAGCCGCAAGATAGTCTCCTCAAACTGATATGAATCTGTGGCCGTACCTTTCTACATTCATTGCTCCCAAAATATTACATTTTGGAGGAAACGGCCCACAAAGAAAGTAAATGGGCCCATTTTGGAAGTGGGCTTTCAACCATTTTGTCATAAAGTAAGCCGCAAGATCATCTCTTGAAACTGATATGAATTCTTAATTTCTTAATTTTTCACTTGCAGATTGAGATGAAATTTTTAGGGGTTCTTAGAAACAGTGGAAGAGATGGATATGAAAACTATTATACAGTCAAACTTGGTGGTAATCCTCACACCATACAATTATTTTGATTGGAATCCCGAGGTGACATTCCAACTCAAAAGAAAAATACTATATAATTTGACGATGGTGAGAGAAACAAAACCTACATCAGTGATTGTGAAGATGAGATGGGTGAACCGTAAGGATGAGGCCACATGACTACTTCTTGATTTAATCTCCACTGATTTATGGTTTCATGTTGCTACATGCAAGAATCCAAATGAGATCTGGACCACCTTGGAAGGACTCTTTGGAAAGCAGGATGAGATGCGAGGTCATATGCTTGAGGTAGAGTTGAATACCTTAGACCCTAAAAGTTTTGATAATATATAAGATTTTTTTACTAAATTTAAATCTTTGCTATTGATCTTGGGTGAATGTAGTATTGATAAGTATACACAAGAGAAACAACTTATTCTAACAATCTTGGCCAAGCTAGGACCAGAATACACTGTATATGTCTCCAATTTCCATTCTCGCAGATGTCTTTTTGGAACAAATTGGAAAATGCTTACGTTGGCTTAGTTCATTGAGTCTCTTACACAAGAGCAGATAAAACTCATATAGATGGGCCTCATAAAATATCCCA
Organism: Picea mariana; assembly: GCA_032191745.1. Classification (NCBI taxonomy): domain Eukaryota; kingdom Viridiplantae; phylum Streptophyta; class Pinopsida; order Pinales; family Pinaceae; genus Picea; species Picea mariana. The sequence continues at coordinate 80,030 of JASDQU010370382.1, forward strand.
AAACACATGCACTCACCATGCATGATGGAAAAGGGTCATCCAAACAGAGCAGGAAGGAGGGATATTCCAAACCATTTAATGATTCTTCAATTTCCAAAGACTCTTCAAATTCCAAGAAGAATAAGAAGGAAAAGCAATGCACTTACTGCAATAAACCAAATCATGAAGAATCCACATGCATGAAGAAACATATCGATCTTATGGCACAAACACTTCAACAAAACAACCTTGGAAACTTCATTCTAGAAAGAGTCAAGAAGTGGAAGGAAGAAGATCCTGTTCCTAAGAAAGGTAATCATCATACTCTGGTTGCAATTAATTCCTCATCTGATTCATGGATTATAGATTCTAGTGCATCCCATCATATGGTAGTGAAAGAGAAAGGTTTCTCTTCTTTGATTCCATGCTCAAGACCCCCTATTCTCATGGGTAATGATACTTCAGTAGCAATAGTAGCATAAGGGAAAGTGGAAATCCACAATGGTAGTTTTGAAAATGTTCTACATGTTCCAAAAATTTCTATGAATCTACTCTCAGTTTATCATATCACTCAGAAAGGTAAAAAGGTTGAATTTACATCAGATTCAGTTTCAGTAATTGACATGCATGACAATTCCATCATTGCAATTGGTGATGTGGATCACAAGTCAAGGTTGTATAAATTCACTAAGTTTTCTAACAATGACTCCTCTATTCTACTTACACATAAGGAGAGTACTTTGCATGCACCTCCAATGCAACATGCATATACTCTTGTTCTTCCATCAGTTTCAGACATCAGAGATGATTCCATACACTCATATTCTGTACATGGAAATAAGCAGGTAGTACATCCATATAAGAAGCCAGCGTTGAAGCTTTAGTAGATGCCCAAGAAGGCACATACCACACTTCAGACAACAGACAACCTTGCAGGGAATCCATTGGATTCGAGGAGGACTAAATTTCAACATGAGGAGCCTTCTCATGTACTTTTAGCTTCAGAACCTACGATGTCCATGCATTGTTATATGGTTCAATATAATGATCCACAAAAATACAATAATATTGTAGGAAATCCATTATGGCAAGCATCCATGCAGAAGGAGTATGACTCACTCCTACAGAACCAAACTTGGAATTTGGTTCCATGTCCACCAGAAAGAAATATATTCAGGTGCAGATGGGTCCACAAGATCAAGAGGTATAAGGCCCAACATGTTTCCAAAGGACTTCAGCAGATCCATAAATATTTCTACATGTTCACGAAGACTTTTAGTGAGAAGAAGTTTTAGACTTTACAGGATCCTCTTGTAGTGAAGAGCACAGTTGCCTAACATCTGTCATTTTCTTTTTTTGATTCATTATCTTTTGAGGGGGGGGTTTGTTCCCACGTGGTTTTCCCTCTTTCATCACTTTTATTCAGTGTTCTTTAGTTGCATTGTACATGAGTACCTAAAATGGCCTAGTAGTCGGGACTCATTTTTTACTCCATAGTGATGTTCAGGGGTGGTGTTGGAGAAATTTCTATTTTTGATACACTAGTTCAGTGGGAGTTAACTCACTAGTTCTATTTTAGACTTTCTATTTTTACCATCACTATTATGCATGCATGCATTCCTAAGGAAAGATAACTGCTTGATTGATTTTCTTAATTATGGAATGTTTTTCCCTATATATGAGTGTGTTCCACTCATTCATTGTATCATATTGATCATGATCTATGTATCAATCATCAGCTCATTGGAGTAGAGTGAATATATTTTCTCATTCTTCCATATTGAATCTCTCTTCCTTTCTTGATAAGCTTTGTTTGTACTTGATTTAGCTAGATCTCCTATGCAGGTTTCCATGAAACACTGACAATAATTTCAAAGAGCATTTGATTATATGTAATATGAATGCATCCCATTTAAATAATTTTTTAAGAATGACTTAATATAGATGTGCAGATTTATGTTTTCTTCATGTACATGCAAGATTATATGATAACATCTATTCCACCACAGAAAGAGGAGATAAGTATTTTCCAGAAGAATGGTTTTTAAAATGGATATTTGTGAACTTTTTTAGATATAAGTAGTTTTTTGGAAGAATGACTTAATATGGGTATTTATGAGTCCTTTAATTTGAAAGGGCATCATGGAATTTGATTATATGACCACTACAGAAGATGAGAGAAGTATTTTACTGCTGAGGATATTAGTATTTTATTGTTGTGTTAATATGATCAAATAACATCACCTGGGATGAGAATTTCACCTGAAGGATTTGGGACCTTATCCACAAGGAGAATTTCACCTGAAGGATTTGAGACTTTATCCATAAGGAGATAAGTATTTAATTGGAAGAATGACTTAATATGGAGATTTTTGAACTTTATTCATACACAGTTCTATATTTATTTTCATATTATTATCTAACTATAACTCACAATTGTTTTTACCAAGAACACAATAACATCACCTAGGATGAGAATTTCACCTGAAGAATTTGTGACCTTATCCACAAGGAGAATTTTACCTGAATGATTTGAGACTTTATCCACAAGGAGATAAGTATTTCATTGGAAGAATGACTTAATATGGATATTTGTGAACTTTCTTCATACACAATTCTATATTTATTTTCAGATTATTATCTAACTTACAATTTTTTTTACTAAGAACACAATTTTTCTCTTTAAATTTTTTTAAGATTTTAGATAAGATTTACAAATTGTTTAAATCATGTATGCTTAATGTGGAGAGTAAGTATATTGAATTTGTTTAACTATAGTTGGGTATGTTATTATTTCTTATTGTTTATTTAATATTTAGTTACAATATATATGCTAATATGTGTTATTTGTTTTTTTTTATTATTGTTTTTTATTGTTACAGATGTCTAAATTATATTTGGTGGGAAAAATGTTTACAATATATTTTATGGGAAAGAGTATGTTGGAGGATGAGACTTAACTCTTTTGTTATGTATTTCAATTTTGTTTTAATCACAAATTTTGAATTCTGTATTATTTCACATGTTTGAATTGTAAATTTTTAATTTTTGAATTATGTTTTTTTTGCAGGTTTGATTGCAGGTATGAAGTGATCTATCTTAAAGCGATGACTTAGAGTCTAGAATTTTGGAATTAAATGTCTTAGTTTTTGTTATCATACTAAAA
>JASDQU010370382.1:83257-100858 GCA_032191745.1 Picea mariana
TATCAATTCCTTGTCTCATATTTGATTTCTCAAAGTTGATGGAAAAAAAGTGGCAAAGTTGTTAGCAATGAACTAATGTTTTGTATATTCTCCTTTTTACAATGCATTAAATTAAGCATCAAACTCTTAAATACTTTTATACTATGTATTCATTTAAATGTTTCATTTTATGTTCACTGTGGATTGTTAAAAATATGATTCTATTGACATATCATCAAATAATTTTGGCATCTAATAATTTTAGCAGAATAATTTTGTATTAAAAGATTTTTTTTTTTTATAGTTACTAATGACCAAATACATTTTTGCTATGTATTAATTTAAATGTTTCATTTTATGTTCACTGTGGACTATTGAAAATATGATTCTATTGACATATCATCAAATAATTTTGGTAAAATAATTTTATATTAAAATATAGTTTTTGTTTAGTTACCAATGTTTGATTTTGGAAGAAGGTAACAAATGTGGAATTCAAAGGAGGAGGTATGCATGCAAGCATTGTGTTTTAGACATGCCAAGGAACAACACATACCCCTTGTACAACTCATATAACATGTATGAAAGAGAATTACATTAGTAAAACGATTTGTAGGCTATGGTTTAGTACTATTCACATAAACCCACATTTTTGTAAGGTTCAATGGTTCACTTGACTTTAGGCAAGGTTGTGTTAATTTCCTTAACTTTGTTATAGAAGATCTATTAATTACAATTTATGCAATTTAATTCTAATGATTAACACTTCTAAATATGTTTAAATGAAAATCAACTTAATTATTAAAATGAAGATTCTAAATAATTTCAAATTTTAAATGAAAATCAACTTAATCATTAGAATGAAGATATTGGTATATATATGATATTATTATTAAAGTGTTATTACAACAAGTGGAAGTGGAAGAGATGTTTAAATTGTTTTTAGCTGTTAGAATATTAATTTAAAAAATGAAAAAAAAAAATTACCACTTAAAGAAGTCAATGTTCTCAAATCTAGGATAAAAGAGATGTTCAACTCTTCTTTGATTGGTGCAATAGTAATAAAAATAAAATTCTCAAGATAGAAGAGATATCCAAATTAATTATAGGTAATGTTTATACAATAAAATATTGAGATAGAAGAGATGTTCAAATATTTTTTGGTTTGTGTGATAATGATAAGATAAAATGCTCAAATTGATGTGACAATAAAATAAAATGTTAAAATGGAAGAGATGACCAACTCTTCTTTAATTTTATTATAGTCATTAAAAAAATGCTCAAAGGTAGAAGAGATATTCACCTCAAAGTTAATATACCCTTAATAAAATAAAATATCAAAATGAAAGAGATGTTTTTAACTTTTCTTTAATTTTGAGAACAATAATTAAAAAAAAATATTCAAAATAAAAGAGATGTTCAATTCAACTTTAATTTATACAATGCTCGTAAAATAAAATAAAAATCAGAATGAGTTAAAATTTGAAACAATATATTATTACAATATAAAATATGTTTAACTTTTTTTAATATTATTAAAATAAAATGAAAAAAAATACTATTGAAAAAAGTAGGTGTTCAAAGGAAATGGTGTTTAACAATTTTTTAGTTTAAAATAAAATGCTAAGAATACAAAAAGTATACAACTCAATTTTGATTGGTGTAATGCTCATAAAATAATTTTGATTGGTGTAATGGTTGAAAAACACGGATAAAATATGGTTGAACCATATTTTATTTGTGTTTTTTAAGAATGGTCTAGATTTTTTATACATACCCTTTTTATACATAGCCTATTTGGAAATATGGTTGAAAATTGTGAGAACAAGTCATCAAATTTTGGAATGTACTTTCAATGTAAAATAAAAAATTATGGAATGTACATGTGCCACTTGTTTAAAAACATCGTAATGGTCTTCAATTATTCGTTCATGATTGACTTTGGACATTTTCCATTTTTTAATTATTTTTTTTTTTTATTGAACCTCTATTAACTTTATGCACACTGCACATACCAAATGACTATAATGACAACTTGTGACATCTGACTGGTAGTCTTGAAACTAAACATGAGTATCGGTTTGATGGGTTTCTTAAAAAAAATATCCTTTCAATACAATGGATCCTCTTTCATATATAAAACCATTATCATCAAAATCTTTTAATAGCCTCATCTTTTGTTTTGTGCATTATATCAAATAATATTTCACGTTTTCAGTGTTGTCTACATGTGCAACCATGGCAAAAACTTCTCCTGCAAATAATTGGATATATTTTACAACAAATAGTTCGTGTTAGATTATCACACAAGTACATCTACAAGTTATTTGAAAAAATTTAAACATAAAAATTACCTTCTCTAACAAGATCTGAAACTTTATCGCCATCAACTGACACTATAGTTTCATTTGATTCCATCTTCTCTGAGCTTGCAAGTGACATTTTCCATTTTATATTAAGTTCGGTATGTCTCTAATCTTTAACATATTCTGCATTTTTATTTTCACAAATATCTATGGATTCTGTGTTCTCTATGCAAACTGAACAAAAACAAGACTCATTTATTCTATCAAATGAAAACATATTTTGAAAACATTTTGTTTTAACTGAATGTATTTTTCGTGTTCCAGGTATTGTACTGGCATCATATGGGATTGATCTATTTACATCTTTGATTCCAACATACCAAAAAAACCTACACAAGACAAGAACACGTTAATTTGAAATCTCTTAAGAAAATGATTGAAGATTGAATATAAATTTGAACATGTTCAAATAAAAATATCCTGTGTACATACATGTAACATTTATATATGGACACACCTGCGCACATCCCTTGATGGATTATATTCATGGCTTAGTGTCATTTTTCACCATTCAATAAATTTTTCAACAGATTCAAATTGATCAGCATGTGGGTTCATTTGATACCTTCAAAGTGTTCATTTTACACATGCCCCTGCACTGTTGTGCTCTCCTTTTCCATGACTAGTCTCAAAAAAATTCCAACAATGTGTAATTTTTAATTTTTTATGAAGATGACATAACTAATAGAATGATCATGAAGATTTGAACTGGCCCGCACACCCATCTGACCATATCTAATGTTGATCGAATCCAATTTCATGTTCTTTCAATGAATCATAAAATTTATCAAAACAATGTTGTACATAATGTGTGTCGTGTGCTCGATCATCACTTATATAAAAGTGACATTCTTTAATAACATGTCGATTTTCGTTGGTGCTTTCTATGTTATCAAGACTCCGTTGAGCATGTCTATGTAAAATGTGAACTAATATCATGACTTGATCAAAATGATAATATTCACTCTGTATTTCTTTTTGTGTAGCGAATGTGTAATTCTCTGCAAAATCAACTACAGACAAAATTGTTCCCGGTGGAAACACTTCACAGGATTGTTTGAATTGTAGGTCTTGCCATTGGACTCTATGTGAATTCTTGGTGTATTTATAAATTTCTTCCTCAAACTTCTTCAAAAAATCAATCACACATATTTTATCTACCTTCAAATCAATCCTTTTTGAAATAACATTTGAAGAATGTGGAGCCGTGCTCTTGATATATTCATATCTCTTCCAATTGACTGTTATATTAGAAAATGATTGATTATTCATATCAATATGATACTTTGAATGAAACAAACTTAGATTTCCACAACGATCACATTTCTTTCCACCAACACATTTTTTTTTGTAAAATAAATCATCTTCTCTTTCACATAGAATTTCAGATATAAAAGCACGGAATGTGGAAGGAGGAGGTGAACTTGGCCATAAAGTTTTACCAAAATCCAAAAAAGTGTCATAATACAACTCAAATTCCACATGATAACGACAACAACAAGTGTCACGAACAGTGATGGGTCTAACAAACCATGGTTTTTGTTGTACAAATGTATTGATGGAAATTTTAACTTCTTTGTGCTCTTCTTTGAACTTATTGAACAACTCTATTTGTGTCATTGGAAATATATGTTTTGAATGTTCTTCATATTGTTTTCATGCTATTCTTCATCATAACACATCCCTTGTATGTGCTGAAACAGGAGATTCTTCCAACCAATAATTATGGGTCAATTCTTTAGCATTTTTTGCAAGTCTATCTTTGTAAGGTTGTCTAGAAATAACTGTCCAACAAACTAGTTCATCATTTACATCTATTTGCAATTGAAATTTTCTATGTTTATGCAATGTTTTTCTTAACGTTCCCATTTTTTTTGTCATGTGTCGTGTCAAAAGATATTTTATATTGCTAGATGAAACAACTATTGTTTGTATCGCTCTGCGTGCAACACTGACATCTTTTTTTCGAGATTTTCCAAAAGCTTTTAATAGACTAGTTATATTGTCAAAGACATTTTGTTTCACCTTTGTATCATTTGTCGAATTTTGAATACCCAATAATGATGTAGCTTATTTTAACTTTCTTGACTTCATTAGACAGAGTAAAAGTTTATCTTGTACTGTTACTGATTCATCTTTGAAAAATGTATTATACATATTTTTAGTTCGATATCTTATATAATGCTTAGCTTTTTTCTTCCCAAATTTGTCAGTATCAACATTTTCTAATATTTCATCATCAATGTTGATAGATTCTCCTGCATATTTCAATTTAAAGTTTATATTAAAAAACAAAACCTGAACACAAATTCACTAAAATATATATACAAGTGTTCATCTTGTATTATCTAAATTTATGTACATACCTGTAGGTGATTCGTCTTCTGCTTCAATTTCGGTTTCAATGTCTTCTGCTTCAATTTCAGTTTCAACGCCTTCTGCTTCAATTTCGGTTTCAATGTCTTCTTCAACATTATGAGACAAATCTATTTATATTTTTTGAAAAAAATCAAATTATAATTACAATCAATTATATTATTTACAATATTTTAAATTTGAATTCTATACTTTTAATATAGACAATATGTGCATGCATACCTGGTTGGACTTCTTCTTGTTGAAAATATCTATTTACGTTATCATCGTTTCTTTCTTAAATATTTGCACGTTCTCATTTCTTTCTCCAATAATGCTCTTTCCTTTGTTTGTTTTAGCAAGTATCATCTCGAGTGCAATCAAATTTTCTCTTGCACGAACTTTTGTTTCCCATGACTTTTATAGTTATCTGTAAAAGATATGTTCAACAAAGACTTCACCTTGAAAACATTTATCTTTCAACATATAAATTATTATTCCAATAAAAACTTGAACAAACATCAATTACCTTATTCAACAGAAACCAAAAAGATGATTCAAAACTTTGTTTAGGTGCTCTGGAAAACCATCATGTATCGATATCAATCCTCCAATTAAGCCTATGGAACAGAGGGAAGAAATAAATAAAGAAAATAATACAACTGCAATCATTAATAGAAATGCTTTGAAATCCTTATCCCTAAGCTCATATATGTCTGTCCATTCAATGAATTGTGTTAAATGTGTTAGGTCGAAAGCGTATTTATATGATTTGGAACGAAATGAAATGATATGACGTGTCTTTTCATTTTTTCCAACTGACGGAATTCGCTCAACACTCTTTTGGCCGAAAGAAGGTTTTTTTTGGCCAAAAACCATGGAAACCGTTCAGTTTTGATGGTTTCCATTAGTATTTAGTCTTTCGGCCGAAAACATGAAATTGGGAATGAAAACAGAAACTAGACAATTTCCCCAAGCCTACCTAAAATTTAGAGGTTGCAGACTCCTACAAATAATCAGAATTTGGTTTCGAAAATCTTACCAACATTTGCAAAATTGAGTCTACTTTCAATTCCTATAATTTGTTTTCATTTTCATTATATTTATCTATTTTTATTTAATTTTTTTAAAAAATCGCTGCATAATATTTTTAGCAGACATTATGATTCGGTGAAATGAAATATTCGTATCTCTACAAATATACAGTGAAAAAATTAGAAAAAATTATATTCATAATCCTTGAAATCTTCTTTTCAAAAGGGTGTATTTAGATTTTACTTTTAAGTGAAAATTAAGATAGATACAAGGTGTAGAAAAACATGTGTTTAAAATCTGCAACGTTTTCAGCTTGATCAACTTCAAAAAATTCTAGAAATTATAATATTCATCTGTTAGATTCAAAATTATAGTCATAATAAAATAGAGTATCTTTATATTGTTGCAGTATATTTCGTTTCTTAAAAACATAAGTTTAATAATAGATACATTGTTGTGGGATAAAATAACTCATTATCATTCCTTTCTTGTTTAAGGAACATATTGTTAAACAATTGTCAAATTGACATATCAAATCTTGATAATAAAAAAATTGAAAAATAGTCATTGGAAAGCTAACAAAATTCTTCACATGTTTTGTTTTTACTGTAAAGTGAAATTCTAAATAAAAAAAGACTTTTGTATGCTGGAAGTTGAAGAACTTGTGAAAATACATTTTGTTTTTCTCATAAAACAAGCAAAAGTGTTACCCATTTTCATGATTTCACCCTACTAATGACCATGTTGGTTACATAGATGCACTTAACTAATAAAAAAAACTAAAGGAAAGATAGACATATAAGATTTGATAAATAAATGAAAAGAAAAAATTAGAGTGTGAAATAATACAAGAATGCGTTGTTATTTATCTATTTAAAAATATGCAAAGCCAATAATACAAAAATGTGTTGTTGTTTATATATTTAAGAATATGAAAACCCAATAGATGGACAAGAAAAAAATGAACTACCAAACATACAAGATTGTATCATTGCATATCTATTTAAGAATATATGATAGTAGACAACACTTTAAACCATGCAAAACCTATTTGAGAATATATGATAGTAGAAAACACTTTAAACCATGCAAAACCTATTTGAGAATATATGGTAGTAGAAAACACTTTAAACCATGCAAAGCCTATGATGGTATGAACTGCATTGAAAGGAAGAAATTTTCATGATCTACCCATTTCCTTTAAGAAAACTATATAGATTCCCTTATATGCATGCACTTATTCTTTCATGCTTTATTCTTTTCTTATATTATATTCCAATTAGGTATTTTTTGGACACATGTGTATTATATTAATTCTTTAGAATTATTTCATCTTTCTTATTTTCTTGAATTGACTTGCCTCTTTCATATGTTATTTAATTAATAATCATTTTTAGTCTTCTTACCCACTTAGGCATACTTTTTGCACAGTCTTAGATTTTCATTTGGGGATTCACAATTAATTAATTAAATTCTTAATTAATTAATTAATTAAAGCTAACAATGCTTAAAGATTTTACAAGGTTTAATTGTTCGCTCAAGGTTTTCTAGGCCACCTAGATTCATTGACTCAAGTTTTAATTCCACGACGTTCCCTTCAAGATGCACACCATGCTCCAAGGGTGCCACTCGCCTTTGATTCAAATTTTTAATTACACGACGTGCCCTTCAAGATGCACTCCATGCTTCAAGGGTGCCACTCACCTTTGACTGGTTTTGGTAGTTGTCCAAGCCTTGGAGTCAACACTCCATTCGAGAAACTTTGTGAGAGACTAGGGGCTTCTAAGGAATAAGGGCCCTCCCTTATTGTGCACCCCTTAGAAATCTTCGTGAGCGACTTTCTCAGTCTGCCTTCATGGCATCGTGGATCTCTCGAACTAGGTAATTGTTAACCTACAATTTGAGCCATGACGGGAGTGCTAGTAGGATGTGACAGGGATGCTACCACACCTCTCTCTCAATATCTGTTCTATGTGCATGGCCCCTTTACTCCTTATGTGAGTTAGATTAGCAAGCAATCATCAACTTGCATCCATCAACGAAGCTCTGTCAATGATCCATAAACAACATCATAATATAACCGATCATATGTCACATATACATAAATGAAATACTCAAACCAATACAATCCACTCCTTGACTCAATCCAGAGTCCAAAGAGGTCCATTGATGCCATCGACATCCTCGATCTGTCAAGTGTCCTACACACTCAGGGAAAACTTGTCAATAACATCTATTAATACGCATATAAAAAGTAACATTAAATCATAATCCATCAACATCATCATAAGAATTCATAAGATAAATAATAACCATGTACTATAATCGGATCACTTGCATGCAAGTGTGCTCAAAGAATAAGTCAATAACATGTGCTCACAAGAGAGGGATGTTACATACACTCCCTCTTGTTTTAAACTTCGTCCCAAAGTTGTACAATGTATAAAAATGTAGTAAATAAAGTATCTAACAATATCTATATGTCTACTCTATCAAATAAGGAATTGCTGACGCATATCATATGTGTCCTCCCAAGTAGCCGAGTGTGGACTATAATTGTCCCACTAGACCTTGACCTGATCAATTGTTCGACGACATAGTTGTCGAATGCAAGGGTCCAAAATGCAGATTTTATCTACCGTGAGTGCACCCTCGTCTGACACTGCAAGGAACTCATGTCAATCTCATGTGTAGGATCACTAACATGATGTCTTAAAAAATATACAAGAAAAACATTGTGCATAAGCCTCAAAGAATGAGGCAAGGCTAGTTGATAGGCCATAGGTCATTTCCTTCTCATAACTTTGAAAGGCCCCAAAAACCTAGGAGAGATTTTAGCACCCTTTCCAAACTCAATTGAACTCTTGTGTGGTTTAACCCTCAAGAAAACTCAGTCGCCAACTTCATAGTTGCGGTCAACGCGATGTGCATCAACATAACTATTTTGCCGATCTTGTGCTCCTTTAATCCTTTGTCTTATCGTTTTCATTTTTTCTTCCATGTCTTGGATCATTTTTGGTCCCACCATGACCCTATCCTCTAGTCGATCCCAACTCAATGGCCTCTGACACGATCACCCATAGAGAAACTCAAATGGTGCCATCTTAACGTGACCTTGATAGCTTTTGTTGTACGCAAACTATACTAGTGGAAAGAACTCATCCCAATGTTTATGTTGGTCTAACACATACATACGCAACATATCTTCCAAAATTCGGTTTGTTCCTTTTATTTTCCCGTCTATCTCAGGGTGATATGTTGTACTAAAATTCATCTGTGTTCCCAAGGCCTCTTGGAAACTGGTCCAAAAATGTCTAGTAAACACCGATCCTCTATCAGATATGATCCTTTTAGGCATGCCATGTAATCTCACAAACTCGCTGATAAAAACTCTATTTATATCTGATGCCTGATACATCGTATGCATAGGAATAAAATGCACACTCTTTTTTAGAGTGTCAACTACCACGTAAATCAAGTCATGCCTACTTGCCATCAACGACAATCCAACAATGAAGCCCATCAAAATGCCTCCTATTTCGATTCTGGAATAGTGTTTGGCTATAGTAATTTGACCAGATGTCTATGTTTATCCTTCACTTACTAACATTCTAGGCATCTCGCCACGTAACTGAAAATGTCCGATTTCATCCTGTTAGGATTAAAATCTCTCTATGGCTAGGGTAAACCACAACAGACGGAAATGAATATAGAAATCAACTCCATCCCAAAGACATGCTGTATAAACCAATATGAAAGTGAGATAAGAAAGAGGCCTACCTCGCCCATATGTTCGATGAAGTCCATCATTGAGCACTTTGACCCAAAGTTATATACTTGCAACTAGTTCTCAACAACCAAGCAAAGCGAGCACATGGTGATAATATAAAAGGTTAGCACATTAGATAGCATAATCCATCAATATACATAACAAATACACCCATGAATAATAACTCATATATTTGCAAGATATCAATTGAACGAGAAAGGAGTATTTCTATTAATAAATGATTACCAGAAGTGAAAATATTATAGACTTCCGTGTCCGCATGGTTTGGAATCGAGAAACTAAGTTCCTCCCAGTTGGGCCTCCACCACTTCTATCCTCCACCAAAGGCAAGCTCATAAGAGAGAAACAATGAGGTTCTCAATCAATAAGGGAAGAGCTTGGGGGATGAACACTATGTTCAGACTTAAAGGACAAAGAGATGCAGACTCAATATGAAGTAAATAATTTCTCCAGAGTAACTTTGCTCTCAAAGTTGAATTATTTCTCCTTTTCCATAGCTCGGAATTGACCCATTTATAGCCTTCAAAATGGAACTGAAGAGCCGATTCAAAATGTTTCCAGTATGTGGAAGGCCAAGGATCATAGATCTCTTGTAATGACATGGAAACTCGACATTAATTTTCATTTTTTGGCACAAATCCCAATGTATGCAAGATGTAGTGGAGCAACTTGCGTATACAGATTCTATATAGTATGCAAGGTGCGTACAAGTGGAAAAATATTTATTTTTAGCTCTAGATTATATAAACAGGGAAGACAAGTTTGCATGGGGAAATGGAATAAGTTTCTCTGTGAAAGATTGCATAGAGTGAGGAAAATATTGCTATAACACATCCCTTTTCATAAGAATAAAATCTTAAGGTCTGTCTTCATCCTCTTGACTTCTAGATGAGCCATGTATACTACTCTTTGATCTTCACTTAAGTTCAAAATTCTCAATTTGTCGTTAGGGGGTACATAAATCCGGTCATTATGGCTCATCAATCCATCGTTTTCCAATGCATAACCTTCAAACTTTGGTACCATCATGGTCTCTTGTCTGATATTTTCCCTAACCTCTTTATACTAGTCATCATCGAACTATATAGTTAGAATCATTTCTTGAAGATTCATCTGAAGAGGTATCACCGAGAATATGCATGGTCTCTGACTCAATGCATCTGCCACTCTGTTCACCATTTATTCAATGTACTTAATCTCAAATCATATTTTCTAAGTAATTCTGACCAATGCCTTTGTCGCGTGTTAAAGTCATTATGCGTGAAAAGTGCTACAATCCATAGTGATCCCTTTTTTTTGTTCAAATTTCTATCCAATCATATAGTGTCTCCACACTCTCAAGGAATACACAATGGCCAATAAATCTAAATCATGTGCTCATGCTTTTTAATTTCCTTGAGATGTAAGCGATCACTCGACCATCTTGCATCAAGACTTCGCCTAAGCCTTCCTTGGATGCGTCTGTGCATACCAAGAATTCCTCGTCCAAGTTGGGGAATTTTAGTATCGATGTTGTCATCAACAACTCCTTGAGCCTTCGAAATGCTTCCACACATTTCTTGTTCCATACAAACTTCTTTTTTTTCTTCTATAATTCCATGATCGGATTTTCTTTCTTCAAAAAACCTTTGACAAACTATCAGTAATATCCTACTAAACCCAGAAATCTATGAAATTCTGGTACATTTGTCAACGCAGGCCATTCCATAATATCCTCTACCTTTGTTGGATCCATAATGATGCCTTCACCTGAGATAACATTCCCTAAGTAATGAATCCTCAATTGATAAAAAGAACATTTCGAAAGTTTCCCGTATAATTGTTTTTTCTCGTAAACACTGTAGTGCCAAGAAAAAATGTTCATCATGTTCGTCTATTATCTGAGAATATATCAATATGTCGTCAATGAATACTTGAACAAACTTGTCCAAGTATTCATGGAACACCCCATTCATCAAGCTCATGAATACTCCTAGGACGTTTGTTAGTCCAAACGGTAAAATGATAAACTCGTAATGTCTAAATCTAATCTTGAATGTGGTCTTAGGAATGTATTCCTCTTTGATCTGTAACTGGTGATAACCTGATCTCCAGTGGATCTTGAAAACAYTGTCGMGCCCTTCAGTTGATCAAACAAATATTCTATTCTTGGCAACGGATGTTGGTTCTTGATCATTGCCTTGTTCAATTAATGGTAGTCAATACAGAGTCTCCACAACCCATCCTCCTTTCTTATGAAATAACAGGTGTGCCCCAAGGTGACACCTTGGACATTTAAGTCCCAGGTCCAAAAACTCTTGTAGTTGCATTTTCAACTCTTTTAACTCATGTGTTGACATCCGATAAAGAGTTCTTGCTATTGATTAAATTCCTGGTTTCAGGTCGATTGTAAAATATAATTCTCTTTCGGACGACAAGCCCGGTAACTCTTCTGAAAACACGTCAAAAACTCTCATACTACCGGAAGGTCTTCCAATCATTCCACCTTGCCTCATTCATTTAGCAACAAGATTGCGTATAACTTGCATCCTTTTCGCATGCTCTTCTGCTGTCATAGGAAAGAATGAACCTCAAGGACACTCCCTGGTTTCTTCCTACGATCACCCTTCTCTGTCCCTCATCATCGATCAACTCAACCCTTTCATATTACAATTGCGTATTGCATCATGCAATTCCAAATAGTCCATACCGATCACGATGTCGTATGATCCTAATATCGTGACATATAGGTCAGAATTCGTTACAAATCTCCCAAGTTAATGCGATAGTCTATAACCCTTCCTCCAACCTTCTAATTGGCACCTGAAGCCATTCTACATATCTAAACTTGTCATGTTCATCTTCGTTTACCTTAAATATTTTCAGTGCTGCACTGGAATTAAAGATCTCTTTAGCACTGGGATCTATCAAAATACTAAAATTTTGGTGGACGACGGTACCTGACGTCTTGAGCATAGTGGAATGGTTCTCATCCTAGAGGTTATTCACTACCGCATGAATCCTGTGGTCTTTTCCCAATTCTCCAACTATAGTGTGTCCTGTTGATCTAATCATTCTGGCCTTCTCAATGGGACATCTCGCTAGTAATGTGGCTCTCCACACGTCTATCTCCCAGTCTTTGGTCCAGTACTCCTGGTCCCCAAAGTAGAAGCTTCTGGCCTTCCAACCTGAGATCCTGGTATATTCTACAGAACAAGACTAAACTGAGGCTGCTGACACCACTATCGTTGATGCGGTGGTATCCTACAGGGATTCCTTTGCTGAGGAACCTGACATCGTGGTGTTGTGAACATGGTTTCTCTAGACGATCTAGACACCCTGATGCTTGTCTGGCTGACATCTGATTCTGCTATGCACCTAATTCTATTTTCCCAGACCGTCTTGTAAGATTCCTGCCCTGACTCTTGCAGTCAATTCTTCCTCGGCTATGAGGGCCTTCTGGACTGCATCGTGCAACTTCTAAGGAATTAGGATCCTCACCTTCGCATGAATGTTGGAGTTGAGGTCAAAAATGAACTTAGTGACCTTTATATTTTCCATGTTCAGATGTGGAGCATACCTAAGAAGCTCCATGATTCGGGCCTCATACTCCGACACCATATGACCACCCTGTCGCAAGGTGTTGAACTCATTGGGTTAATGCTCAATGAATACCTCTAACAAATAGCTCTCCTAGAACCGTTCCTCAAACAGGTCTTAGGACACGTCTTCGATGACCATGTTAGTTGAGGTAGGAGCATCTTCCACCATAGAAGAGCACTCCCTTTCATTTGAAGACCACCATGCGGACCTTCAATGTTGGAGGTGTAGTTATGAAGTGCAACACACATCGCCGTGTTCTCCAACCATGCCCCGACAACTGAGCCATCTGTGGCACTCATGAACTCGGGAAACTTAACTTTCTCGAGTTCTCTGTGAATTATACCACTACCAGCGGGAGTATGTTGTGAACCCTCATAGGGTATAGGCTCCCTGGCCTTATCTCTATCTAGTTGGTTAATCAAGGCCTCTGACATCCTATGAAAGGACCTCATCAAACCAACCACATACCCCACAACAATATGCTCCTGTTCAATGACTTATTCTTTTCCCTGGGGGTTAGACTCCTCTAGCGTGGAATCTACTGGAGGAATCACACCTATGCCTCTAGCACCATGTCTTCTACCTCCATGTCATCCTCTATCCAGGATTACCGTAGGGACAATTTCAAATTTCAAATTATCGATAAATTATTGATCAATGTATAATATAGAGGAAGGTGTGACGATCCATAGTTGTAGGGTTGAACCTTCTTTGATACCATATGTAAGGCCCACTCCTTTACGACTACGATAGCGAAGCATAATAGGTTTTTTTTTTTCCGCATTAGGAAATTAACATCAACATATAAATCAAGCAATGCATGATCAACATGAATTCATAATTGAAAGAATTACAAGCGACATCTCATCGAAATAAATAATGACACAATGACAATGCATTAACATCATAACAATGACACATGTTCAATGCATAAGCATAAATAGCGACGCAGTTCAACACATCACAATAAACTGAAGAAAATATAATTAATGATCAACCATACACTGAATATTAAAATAACTACCCTCCCAACCTACCCTGCAAGGTTAGGACCTCCAGGACACATAAGAAATGCTCAATCCCAGGATTCATCCAATTGATTTTGACCACTTAAGGTCTCAGGGATGGCGACTGTTCTGAGGAACAAGGATGTGTCTAAATCCCACTAATCCAATCAAGCCGAAAATCAACTAGATCAATTAATCAATCATAATCATTAGTTATTCATGGCACGAGAGTAATCTAAATTACTTAGTTAATCACACCTCAACATAGTCCATTACGCAAAAGTAATCATTGGTTTTATTTTCATGGCACAAAAGCAAGCAAATCACATAACCAATCATATGTCCTATTAATTTCATGGCACAAGGAAATCCATTCATTTAACCCTCATACATCACATTAAATACATGGTGCAACAGATTCTGTTACAAACATACATCAATAATTGGTGCATTTCCACCTCTGAAGCATTCAACAATAGTTCAACTACAATTATCCTATAACAGTTGATTGACACATTATATGATGCATTCCTGCAATATTTCACTACAATAATGCATATCAATGACTGACGCAATACCATCTATGATGCATTCCAACATTAGTTTGACCATAATAATGCATATCCATGACTGACGCAATACCATCTATGACGCATTCCAAGATTAGTTTGACTATAATAATGCACATCGAATTACTGACACAATACCATCTATGATGCATTCCATAATTAGTTTGACTATAATAATTGCATACCAAATGACTGACGCAATACCATCTATGACACATTCCAGCATGAGTTCTACTACAATAATGCATATCAATAACTGATAAATCTCATATTTCTTTTCCAAGGGAGACCCAAGAAGATCATGACATAAAAAGTAAAGGAAGGAGGACTTTAAAATCCTACTAGGTATCTTAAGTAGATAAATTTAATTATTAAGCGACAAGGTAAGAATACTACTTCACCTAACCAAATGTGAGGAAAAGAGAAAAACCAGCCTGTGGAGAAATATATATAAGGATTTTAAATTAAAAGGGTATCTAAAGGTAAGAGCCTAAGGTGCTCCAATCTCTTGAAGCAAAACAAGAATTTAATATTACGTTCATTCCAATTATTTTCTCAAAGGACAATCTTCTTGAGCAACACTTAATAATGTATATAAATTAGGGAGTCAATACTAATGATTTAATTATTTCGGAGCAATATTTATTAGTGGGAGGGATCATATCAAGGGTACAAATACGTTAAGGGCGATACACATTACATAACTACAGAGTCCATAACTTAACTCACATGTCTAACTAAGAGGCTATAAATCAATGCAGGGAGCACCATCTAAGATTTAACATTAAGAATAAGGGCTTCTCCAGCTAACCCCCAAATTGATGGGAACCAACCCATGGTCTAATGTCCAACAACCATCGACATTCACCAACATCATTATAGTTAACACAACTAGCAGTTTGAGCAAGAGGTTTTAGTCACATATTAGTAACTTGATAGTGGGAAATATTAAGGGCTGAGGCTTGGAATCTATGGTCCATAGATCCATGAATTAATAAAAATCTAGGAAATCTATACCTCGTATCTAGGAAGAATTTGGATGTTGCTGCACTCCAATAAGTTTTAAAGTTTGCAGAATAATATGGAGAAGCAACAAACACCTCAATTCCAGAATTATCATAATCTAAAATTTAAGGTCCCAAGAGCCTGACGGTTTTAATGGGAAAAACAAGGATACGAGCATGACTGTGCACACCGTCAGTGAGTGGAAAGATCTCAGTAAGTAGTGAATAGATTTTACTACAAGCATAGCCCTTGGAGAGATTCCAAGGGTGACCAATTCCTCAAGCGATCATAGCATGGTCATTAGTTAGAGGTGACCAGATTTTAAGAACAAAATCGAAGCAGGTGAAATACGAGAGCAAGGATTGGACCTTCCATTCTTGTAAAGGTGGGATCCTAGTGCACAAGAAGCTAAGGATGATTCCCATAGATTGCCAGGAACTAAAAAATAACCCTTGTAAAAAGGGAAACACAAAATTAAGGAGGGGATAAACAACAGTCCCTTCTAGGTCATTAAGAAGGTGGATTCAATGAGGATCATAAGGGAAATCCCATCGATCTAGCATGGGCCATTCACTCAAGGGGAGGGTGTCCTTTAACGATAGAATCAAAGAGATAAGGGCTTCGTCCGAAATAATTTTCCAGCAACCGATGTAAAGGAAATTCATGGCAGTAAGGGACAGTCACTAAAGATCAACTGCAACCTGTCATTGACCTTAGATCTTAAAGGGATTTTGAACTTGATCTAGAACCCAAGGATTAATCAAGGGAAAAATGACTAGGTGATCTAGTTGACCTACATTTTGAAGGAAGTCTCCCCATCCCGTTCATTTTTCCTTCTATGTGACCCAGTTGAGCGCTAAGCTGGAATTTACCCACAATGTAATCGAATAAGAGAAACTAATCTAATTAATTCCTGACTTCACCGTCTTGCAACACCAAGGTATCAGAGTAAATTACATGGACATATTAAACATAGTAGTGGAGAGGTCCCTTATGTGCAATCAATAATAAATTTTTATACAACATTAATCTATTCAACACGGACTTAAGACATTTTTCCTTAAGCGCTTCCATAAAATTGTAAAGGAAGAATAAAAATTCACATTCCATACATTCAATTAAATTTGGTTGGTAACATTGTTAAAATAAACTTACCATATCCCACAACCATCCATTAACACATTCAAACTCAGATAAGGATACAATTCTACATCATAGCTGCGACAAATAAAATAAACCAAACACATGCGATTAATTTATTACAATTCAACTCAAAGAGAATACTGTCATCGACGAAACTCGGCTTGATGATGTCCTTCATCGACAACGTTCCTTGTTTCCTTCTCTCGCTTGTTAATCATTGAGACTTCATCGGTACCTCCCATCCAACGCTAGGGGTACTCACCTTCCCCCTTAACCCCCCGAGCCACAAAGGGGCCACGCACGCACACATACATAAATACTCTAGCTGCCAGCTCACCTCACAAAGTAGAGCCACCACTCTCTTTCTCAAGCTGGGTATCCCAACTCTCGCAAGTAAAACCGGTCAAAAATTCTACAACATAACTTTACCCATAACCAATGTGATTCATTGCTCATCTCAGGCATTTGTTTTATAGAATTTTCCTCCATGACACCTTGCCACTTGCACATTTAATTCACCTTTTAAATAATTAATTAAGAATTATTTTTGCCATACACTTGTCACCCTTTCCCTTAGTTGCACAAGTAAATCCACAACTTATTTTAATAAATGTCAATTTCTCTCACGCATCCTAAAATCACTCCTAAAATCACTCCTGATTGTCTCTTTATTCCCATTGTTTCCAATTAATGATTGACGCCTTACTAATTTTGAGTTGAGTTAAAATAGGAGTCTTCTCCTAGTTAAACTAGTGGTAGTTTAGACTCTA
>JASDQU010370382.1:143243-154925 GCA_032191745.1 Picea mariana
AATTCATGCAGAATTTTACTTTTGTCATTAAATATATTTTTTGAAGTGTTAATAAAGTTGCAGGTGCTTTGAGCAGGAGGAGTTTGGTTATACATGAAATTCAAGTGAAGATCTTAGGGTTTGAGAACCTTAAGGAAATGTATCAGGAAGATCCATATTTTAAGGAGGCTTATGAAGCATATGGAAATCCTTTGTTGAGGGATAACAACTCAAGGGAAGAATATTTGATCCAGGATGGATTTTTGTTCAAAGGAAGCCAATTGTGCATACCAAGATGTTCAATGAGAGATATTTTATTGAAAGAAAAACATAGTGGAGGTCTAGCCGAACATTTTGGTCATGACAAAACATTTGCACAGCTGAGTATTTTGTATTATTGGCCAGGTATGAGGGCGGATGTGAAGAAATTTGTAGACCAATGTAAGTTTTTTCAACATGCAAAAGGGAAGAGACAAAATACTGGTTTGTATCAACCATTGCCTATTCCAAAAAGGCCTTGGGATGCAATTAGTATGGATTTTGTATTGGGATTACCTAGAACCTAGAAGGGGAGTGATTCCATATTCATTATGGTTGATAGATTCTCTAAGATGGCACATTTCATACCGTGCCAGAAAACAAATGATGCTACACACATAGCCAATTTGTTTTTTAGATAAGTTGTGAGATTACATGAATTTCCCATAAGTATAGTCTCAGATAGGGACACTAAGTTTGTAGGACACTTTTGGAGGATTCTATGGAAGAGGCTGGGAACTAATTCATCTTTTAGTTCAGCATATCACCCTTAGACAGACGGACAGACTGAAGTGGTGAACAAGAGTTTGGGAAATTTGTTAAGGAGTTTAGTCACTGAACAAGGTCGTCAGTGGGATCAGATTTTGGCACATGCAGAATTTGAATTTAAAAATTCAGTTAACATGAGCACTGGAAAAAGTCCATTTGAGATAGTATATGGAAGATAGCCAAGAGGGGTTGCAGAATTGAGAGAATTGAATCAAGATGAATTCAAGAGCGTTGGAGAAGAATATTTTTCTATAGAAATACAAAGACTTCATGATCAAGTTAAGAAACAGATATAGGATAGTAATCAGAAGTATAAGGACAAAGTTGATCAAAGAAAACGGGAAGTTCAATTTGAAGTGGGAGATGAATTTTTAGCTCATATGAGAAAGGAAAGGTTTCCAAGAGGAACATATAATAATTTGAAGCTGAAGAATATAGGACCATGCAAGATCCTTAGAAAATTTGCAGCAAATGCTTATGAGATCAAGTTGCCAGACGATGTTGGGATATCACTGATATTCAATGTTGCAGACCTGTATCCTTATAACAGAGATGACACATGAGAATTAGATGATTAGGAAGAGATTCAGTGGGAAGAATAGATTCCCACAGTAGAAAAACCTCAGATGGAGAAAATTTTGGAACAGAGAGTCGGAAGGAAAACCAGAAGAAAGATGCACCCTGAATATTTAGTGAAGTGGAAGGATCACCCAGTGGAAGATTCAAGTTGGGTAACTGAACTTGATATTTTGAAGTATGGAAAAATAGTGCAAGAGATCCAGGACAGGATTCCATGAATATTTTGGCTAGAGGATTATGATGTAGAAGCATCGCTATCAAATCAAGAGAAGTGGAGGTGGAAGCAAACTTGACACTTCATGCATTGAAAGAACCAAACTGACTCTTAACTAGCTTGGTAGCAATGTGGAGAGTTTTTGAATTTCTTGTTAATTAAATTAGTTGTATGTAAATTCGAGCCACCGTTTGAAATGAAGGAGCGATTGTAAATCCTTACACGACTGTAAAATATTACAGGTGTAGGATATTTTCCCTGATTAGTCAATAGGTTGTATTTAATTAAGTTGATTAGGTAACTGCTAGAGTAGAAGGTGATAGAACTTAGATAGAAGGAAGAAGAGCGAGGAAGCTCTGGGTCCTTAGATAAATTTTCTAATTGTAATGACTGTAAGAGATAGAGGTGTAATAATGTTTTTTTCTGGAATGAATAGAACAGAGGAAGTTGATCCAATTGTACAGTGTTGATACTGTTTACAAATTTACTGTTGTTATGAATTTTGTGGATGTATGATGTTCATGGTGAATGGATGAATTTATGAAAAATTGAATAAGTTTCAATTGTTTCTCTTCTGCAATTTATACAAGGAGTGCATATTGAATGCAAGGAGTGATTGCGAGAGAGTCTTGTTCAACTCGAAGATCAGAAGAGATAGCATGGAAATTTTGTATGCAAAGTGTGCATATTAAGCGCAAGGAGTGCCTAGGCAAATTCTTTGACTTGGAGAAATAACTCGGGTTTTTCTCTCAAGAAAGTGCAAAGGTCGGTTGCAAGGAGTGCACAGGACCCAAAATTGACTAAGTTTCGAAGAAATCTTTCATAAGAAGAATTTGTGAAGGTTGGGCAAGGTGAAGGGTGAAGGTCTATCCAAGAGGAGCTGAATTATTTCAGACCGTTGGATTTAGGAAAAGTGCACGAACTTTAAAATCTGTGTATAGATAGGAGGAGAGATTGCCGAAGACCCGAAGGAGATCTGAACCATCTAATCTAGAAGGATACGTGGTGATATATTATGAACTCTGGAGAAATCACTTCGAGATTTTCAGATTGATACTTGAAACTATCGAAGCCAAGAGAGCCGGAGGACTGAAATAAACATCAATCGTTGGATAGTCCGAAGTAAATTATAGTCATTTGATTCAAGAGGACACACGGCAATAATTTGTACATTTATGAGGAAATCAAAGATTGAAAGTCAAAACTCCTAAAGTCCGAACCACGAAACAAATCACTCGTTGATTTAGAAGGGTTAAATCTGATCCATAGATTTGGAAAGGATAGATTTGATCCATTCGTTTAAAAGGACCGTCGAGATAGTGAGATCGATGGTTACGAAGGATTGCGRGGATGGAAAGCGCTCRGAATTAAAACTTGAGAGTGGGTCGCAATAGAAACCGTGGTATTGCAAATTGGACATGTGGTGTTTGGTGGTGAATTGTAGGGAGAAAAGTGGATTGATCATAAACCACTTTCGACCGTGCCCGCAATTGTGTGTGGACATAACCCGAGGGCATATGCAGGAAGGAGCTAGCACCTGAACACTAATCGCCCAGTATTGTGAAGGGAAAGATCGCGAGTGTCATAGAAATTGCATCGAAAGATTGAAGAGACCTGTGGTTATTTACAAGCGAGACCATTAAGGTTTCACAGAGCTAATTCAGCTCTGAGAATTGAAGATCCTTGACCAAGAGGTTGCGCAGCCCAAGAAGAAGGGGGGTTGGCATCAAGAGGAATGGGGGGATTATTGGTAGGAGTAAGGTCATGTTGTTGAAATTCTGATCATTTTTACTTGTGAGAGTTGGGATACCCATCTCGGGAAAGAGAGTGGTAGCTCTACCTTGTGAGGCGAGCTAGGAGCTAGATTATTCTAGTTGTGTTTTTGCATGGCCCCTTTGTGCCTCAAGTGGATACAGGGGAGGAAGAGTACCCCTAGCGTTGGTTGGGAGGTACCGGTGAGGTCTCTACAATTAGTAAGAGGGAGCAAGGAGGAAACGACAGCTACCCAAGAACATCATCAAGCACATCTCAGACGACAGTTACACTATTTATCGAAATTTGAGATTTGAATTAGGATTTAATTCGTTCATTCGTGTTTTATTTTTATTGCTTATTATGTTGAAAATTTAGGATGGATTAGACAAGTCTTGGAGGTTTTATAAATTCTAGGAGTGATACTGAATGCATTCTTTGTTTTTTTAAATTTTTCTGAGCTTGAAAAGTTGTATAGTGAATGTTGATCCCTGACCATGGCCATGACCTTTTTCCCTTTGATGCACACCAGGCACTGTCTGAATCTTACTCTCTCGTGAAGTTGCTAACCCAAGCTCTAAATTTAAATGGATTCATCTTCATTTTTTCTTGGTTATTGTTCAATTATTACCTCTGTAATTTAAATGCCAAATCGCCCAGCATTGATCAGGGTACTTCTTCGATATTTACATTGTTTTCTCTACAACCTTGAAGGATATATCACTTGTGTTTGAGAAAAATCACCCAGCATTTGATCTCGGTACTTCTTCGATTTTTACATTGTATTCTCTTTGATCCACAACGATTTTATCTTACGCTTACTCAACATTTTTACCACTTTACTCATCATTTTTACCATTCCTTACCTCAACGAGTTCATCTTAATTTAATAAGTGAACTTATCCCATTGATTCCCTTACGGTTGGGTTTCACGTAGAAATATTTAAGCCCTTATTATTCTACCATCGCCCAACGATTTTCACCTCTTGTTTACACAGAGATATCTGCAAAAGATCATTGTTTTTACACCTACCTTCTCAGTGTTGTATTTACCCTTATCGTTAGCATTGGTTTATCTTTTTCCTGCATTTTTGAGAGCATGTGCTTTGTTCCCTACCCTTGCTCAGTGTTTTCACCTCTTCCTTTACTCTATGTTTGGGGACRAGCCTGAGCTCGGTTCCCTTGACATGCCTAGTGATTTATCCTCAGGAAGTTGCTCCCTTCTCTGCGTTGATGGACTTATTTCCCTCGKTATTTTCTAGGAGATAATCCCAGAGTTGTCCCTGTGATCGTACCTYGTGGCTCTGTGATTCCCTCATCCCTGTGAGGTTCCTTACTCCTTGACACTCTCTCCTTGGCAGGCGTACGATTGGAATATTGTGTTTATAGTGGTCACTTAAGAACCCCCTAATTGCTCAGCCATCTAGAGGAGYGTAAAACGTTTCCCTCCCTCTGTGGTAACCTCAGAATGAAATAAATCACCCAGTTAKTCGATAGAGAGACGTGGCCACATTTGGTGGGTGTACCTAGGTTGTGCTTATCCTGGCGCAATCAATGCATTGGAGTTATGAGTGGCRTTTTTGGGCTTCTTGACAGTGCCCAACTCCCATCGAGGACTCATTGTTTCCTTGCGGTTTGAGCGGGACTATTGTAATGTCGACCTACCATGAAATAGAAAGAGAGACTTTTTTTTAATTTTATACATATGCTTGTAGTATGTAAATGACTTTCCGATTTAATTGTTTTTGGAAATGAGTTTTATTTTTATTTTAACTTTAGTTGTTAAAATTATTTGTGTCTCGATTATTTTACTGTAGCATGGTTAGGTAAGACACTACAGTTAGTATGCCTTCCACCTTGAAAATTAACCTGACTATTGAAAACTAGTTTGGATATTGAAATTTAATATGGATAAGAGAGAATTTTTATGGCTTGAGAATTTATACGGCTAAATAGAGAATTAGAAAATTAACTTGGCATCGACATTTAATGGTTGTACAAGCCTAACTATCGAATACAATAAATTTCCTTCCATTTACACCAAGCTTCTCCATTTCACTTACTTCCTTAACCCTTGGAGTATCTAGGAAGCAAGGTAAGATCTCTTCATAAGGTAGATTATCATTAAAATAGGGGAGGTAAAAATTTAATATTTACCAACTCCAATTTATGTTCTAAATTGATGTTTATGTATTATCTTGTATTTCTCTTTTTACTAAGCATTATGTGGTATTGTCATGGAAGGATCATAAAATCCAAATTGTGAAAATGCTATATACTTAAGTACTTGCGCCATGAATAAGGTTGATGGTGATTGAGTCTATTATTGATTTATGTAATTTCAGATGGAATATAGTTAGAATGTTTCCTAGGAGGTCATTATGTCAACTAATTGATCGTGTTAATATAGTCAAATTTTTGTGGATACTTTAGAGTGCCATTAATTTTAAATACGATGTACTATTGGTTATGTAAAGCATTGTCTCTTTGCGCCTTGAGAATAATGTGGATGGATGAATTATTTAAAGTCATTAGTTTACTTGCGTCATGAAATTAACATTGATGTATGACTAGTTAAATGGTTAGACTGCTTGCGCAAATGAAAAATTAATGTAGTGAATGATTTTTTGTAGACATTAGACTTCTTGCGTGCAATAAATTATAATGTAATGAATGATTGTTTTAGACATTAGACTTATTGCACAAATGAAATTTGATGTGATGAATGATCGAGTTCATGTGATTAGATTTCCTCGTGCATTGAATAAATGGATGATTTATCTTGCACCTTAATCGATGTGACGGATGATTTCCCATTGTGATTGGGATTTTGCGCCATAAATATAACTGAATATTTGGGCCATGAATATAACTGAATAATGGTGTTGCATGATTAGTTTAGTAATAAATTTATTTGCATGCCTTAAATTAAGTGGGCATGTGATTGCTTTGTAATATTTCTCTTGCACCTTGAATTTAATGTTGATCAATCTTGTGTCATGAAATTATGTAGATGTCTGACTGATTTAGAATCTAGTTTTCCCTTGCACCATTACTTAAGTTGACAGGTGATTGTTATAGAATGTATTACTCTCGCACGTAGAGAATAATTAAATGTTGATGTATGATTGATAACGATAATGATTACCCTTTTTCCATGTTTAATTGATGAATAGGATTGATGGATTGATCTATTTGATGTTGGACTTCTTTGTTAGTGGGATGGAGACACCTCCTTGTTCCTCATAACAGTCACCACCCTAAGACCTTAAATGGTTAAAATCAATTGGAGCCTGGGCTTGAGCATTGCTTATGTGTCTTGGAGGTCTTAACCGTGTAGGTTAGGTTGGACAGGTAGTCATTTTATATTCATTATCTGATTGAATGTTGTTGTAAATTGTTTCAAGATGATTATGATGTGCTAATATGCTACGATATTTATGTTTATGTGTCGCTATCCTTCGTTGATGCGTTGAATGTGTTGTTAGTGATTTACTTGATGAGTAGTTGGTATTACTTTTACTTATGATGTTGTTGATTAGGCATTGTTGTGATCATGTGATGATGTTAATTTCTTAATCCAAAAAAAAAATTACCTTTTGTGCTTCACTTTTTCTTAGGCATAGCGAAGGTTTGTTACACCTCCAAATTTCTAGCCCTCAAAACACTAGTCAAGACGTGTGATCCTAATGTAGTTTTGATAAAAGAAACCATGTGTAAAGGAACCAAGGCTATTGATGCTCTCTCCCCTTGGTTGAAGAATCACTCCTTTCACTCTCCAAACAATACAGATCTCTTTGGGGGGCCTTGTAACTTGTTGGAATTCTAAATTCAAGTTCCTTACTTCTTCGTTGTTAAATTCAGGTATTTTGGTGAACTGGAAGCCTACGACCTAGGTTCTTCTTTCCAGTTTATCAATCTCTATGGGCCTTATGTTGATAATAATCTATTATAGAAATATATATCTTTCTCTAGAATCCTTTTTGGTGATAACATTATAGTAGGGGGTGATCTAAACTTCATTCTAACTCTCAAGGAATTATGGCATTCTCATCTATGCAAGGATCCCTTGGAAGGGTTCTTCTCTCACCTTTTGGAAACTAATTGCCTTATCGATCTCAAGCCCCCTAATATTTTTCCAAGGTGGAGGATTGGAACAAAAGGATTGGAGGGAGCCTCTAAATGACTATACAAGTCCTTGATCTCTGAATCCCTACTGGGTGGGCCATGGTGTAACAAATCTTGGATTGGAACCAACAACAACTCTGATCATCTCCCTATCCTCATGAAGTTGGAACCCTTTAATCATAAACCTAGACCCATATTCATGACGAAGATGAATTTTCGTGCAATCAACAACTCTATGTAAATATCCTTAAGGTGAGAAAAGAATGGGATTTGGAATCTAATAAATTCCCCAAGTTGTGCTTAAGGAGGTGGAGTCAAGGATAGGATCCCTTTACTCTTCCAACCTCTCTGGAATATTCTCAGATGAGTAATACTCTTCTTTGAAGTCTTTGTTAACCCTTCGTTTGGATCTTCTGTCCAAAGAGGAAACCTCCCAGAGGTTTAAAAGTTGGGCGATTTAGATCGCGGAAGGGGAACATAACACTAATTTTTTTCATAATTATGCGAACTTTCATAAAAATCACAACTCAATATGGGAGATATCTATTAATGACGTGGGTTTAGCTTAGTCATTTGAAGAAAAGGCACAACCTGCGAGGTCACATTTCAGTGCTTTATTTAAAGAACTGCATGGATGTCGTATCTAGGAAATGATGGAGGTGCTTAGGATCTTTCTTAGAGATATAACTGAGGACATGAATGATTCTTTGGAAGCAGAAATATAATAAGTTGATCTCAAAGCGACTCTTTTCTCCTTAAAACATGGTAAAATCCCTAGCCCAGGTGGTTTCTCTATTGAATTTTATATTGGTTTCTTCGACCTGGTTAAGGAGGACCTTCTAAAGGTAGTTCAAGAATCTAAGAAGAGTGGTGAATTTTTGGGGGTGTTGAACTCCACATTCTTAGTGATCATCCCCAAGAAGAAAGAAGTTGTTTCCTTTGAATATTTCTTCCCTATATCTTGTTGTAACATGGTTTATAAGTTTATATCTAAAATTCTGGCGAATCGCCTTAAACCAATTCTAAGTGAAATATTATCTGAGGAACGGTTTGTATTCCTATACAAAATACAAATCCACGACGCGGTATCCCTCCACTCTATCCACTCCTTTAAGACTCCTTAAGTCTTTCTCAAACTAGACATCTTTGAAGCCTGTGACAAAGTTAGTTGGTCTTTTTTAAGAATGGTTTTAATCCAGCTAGGCATGAACTTGTCCTCTGTCAACTAGATATTGGGATGCATCCAATCTACTTATTTTGCAGTATTTATTGATAGTTCCACTTTGAAAATATTTTAGGCCTCGAGGGGGCTCAGGAAGGGATGCCCTATTTCCCTATTTTTCTTCCTTCTGATCGTAAAAATTCTGAGAAAAATTACGACTCATGCAAGGAGTCATGGTGAACTTAAGGTCCTTAAAATTTCTCCATCTGAAGTTCTTTATTATCTCCTCTTCGTTGTTGATTTCCTCTTGTTTGGTGCAGGGTCAAGGGAAGAGTTCCAAGGCCCTATGCACATCTTGAACCTCTTTTTTCTAGTTATAGGTATGGATATCAATTGGACTAAGTCCTATGTTCACTACTTCTTTCCTAAGGAATGTTTGACATCTCTCCTAGAGAGTGCTTTACCCTTCCCCAGAAAACATATGAGAGAAGGCTCTAAATATTTAGGATTTTACCTAAATTATAATGCCTATGGGTTTCAAGATCGTCTATGGCTCTACAAAAATATTGAAGATCAGATCTCTTTATGGGTTAACAAGTGGTTGTCAATACCAGGAAGGTTGACCCTTCTCAAATCAGTGTTACAAACCATCTCGATTTATTGGACTTCCATTGGAAAAGTCTCTAAAGGAATTTTGACAGAAATTTGTAAAAAGTGCTTCTAGTTTTTAAGGTCAGGAATTCGAACTCAAGACGAGGTCACTCTTGTTAAATGGTCAACAATTGTCAAGCCTAAGAAGATGGGAAGTTGGAAAATTAAAGATAATTACATATTTATCTAGGCTTTAGCAGGCAAAAGCCTCTCAAGGCTATTACACAACACCTTGCTATGGAGCATGGTAATGAAGTCAAAATATATTGGCCCCTCCTCTATGGAGGACTAGTTCCTCTCTCCCGGGAAATCAACTTAGAATTCCTCCACCGTTTGGAGAGATTTGGTGGAATCCTTCGCTATGATGGGCAAACAGACTGTTTGGAGAATCGACAATAGGAGGAAAATYCATATAGGGAAGATCCACACGTTGGAGTTGATTGGGACTATATTATTTTGGAGGAATTGAGGACAATCCTTGCTAKAAAAGGCATTTTCTCTCTTTGAAAYGCTAAAGGACCG
Source organism: Picea mariana (assembly GCA_032191745.1). Lineage (NCBI taxonomy): Eukaryota > Viridiplantae > Streptophyta > Pinopsida > Pinales > Pinaceae > Picea > Picea mariana. The sequence goes on from JASDQU010370382.1 coordinate 153,038, forward strand.
AACCTTATCCATCCTAGCAAAACTAGATGGAATTTTGAAAAMAACCTGGGATTAGCATGTGATCATGCTGAGGAATGGTGTTGTTTTATTGGGAAATTTTTCTCTAACCATATCATGATTGAAGAAGAGTATCACGACACCTTGGCTTGGTCAAAGAATCCCCTTACTGGGGATTTTACTCCAAAACTAGGATACAAATMTCACCTAGAATATGTGTCTACCGATTCTTCCCCATGGTGGTGGGAGCATGTCTAGAAGCTCCATGACCCTTTAAAAACTAAACTTGTCTTATGGTTGGCCCTTAAAAATAATCTTTTCACCTGGGACAATTTGTTAAAGCAAGGTTGGTTAGGCCCTAGTAGATGTGCATTATGTAATCACGACTAAAAAAATTCCTTTCACCTCTTTGTATCCTATCAATTTACAACCCATGTATGGAAAATTCTAGCCAACAGTTTCAAGGTGCAATCTTAATGGAATCATAGTAGTCTATATTTATGTGTTCTTGACTAGTTGAAGGACCCAGTGGTGGAGTGTTTTGACTCCCTTCCTGGTCTCTTTGTGTACCACAACTGGTGGGCTTGCAACATGAGCATTTTCCAGGATAAACATATCCCCGAGGATGTTGTGGTTGGTCTCATTAACAAAAACACCTTGGAATTCAAGTCTAACCCCAGTTGGAATAAATATATAGTGCATGCCATGTTGCCTCTAGATACCAAGACCCCTTGGGGGTTTTTTGATGGTGTCAGTCAAGGTCACCCCCCCCAAATGTGGAGTTGTAGTTATCTTGTATGAGACCCCCTATCATTATTGTTATATCCTCCATGCCCCTGGTTTGTGTTCCAATTTAAAAGAAGACTTATTTTCTCTTTACGCCTTGTTGTTCTTTGCCAACTTTAGAGGCATCAAATGTCTCCAAGTGTTAGGTGACTCTCAAGTGGCAATCAATTGGGTGAATGATAAGTTGAAGGTGGACATATTATTCTTACAACATTTGTTGTCCCAAATCTGTAGGTTCATACAGGATCTCGAGTGGAAATCCTTCACTCACATTTACCATGAGCTCAACCAAAAAGAGGACCAGCTTCTAAGGAAGCTTTGGAATGTTGCATCAATTATTTTTCAGTGTAGGAATTCATGGATGATCATGAGTTGGAAAGCATGGAGTTTCACTTCTAAAATCATCTGCTTTAGTTCTTTTCATCAAATAGTATTTTATGATTTTGGTTATCACTCTAAGTGTTGAGTTTTCGACCTAAATGGGCGCTCTAGAATGGTTTTGTTCATGTATTTGACATTATATAGATGTTTGTATAAGAATTTTTGTATTTTGAAACTATACTCATAGGGTTTTTGTGGAGATCTCCAGTTATCTTGGACACTCTTTTTGAAAGGTGGGAGAACTTTGGTTTACACAGGCCTATAGGGTGGTTTTGATGAGTCTCTACTGATTATATTTTATGTATATTCTCTTTGAAATATAAAGATTTTTTTCATTGCAAAAATTATTTTTATTTAATAATAAAATAGTTGATAAATTAATTTGCAATTTAATTTATTTAATAATTAGATAAACTAAAATTAATAATAATTAATGATAATTATCATAAATCTAAATTGTATTTTATTATTTAAATGATAATTTATTTAATACAAATTTACATAATTATTTCAAAATTATTCAATTTCTACAACATGAACTTAATATTATGATAGAAATGTAGTGGGTGTATTAAGCTTATAATATTCCATATCATTTTTATTTATGTTGTATAGTTTTTTTGCTCCATGATATCTTTAAAAGTAACAGGACATTTAAGAAAACTACTTGATTTCCTTAGACTAAGTTAATAATTAAAAAAAAAAAAAAATCTTTAAAAAAAAA
>JASDQU010370383.1:22339-34073 GCA_032191745.1 Picea mariana
AAATTCAGTAACTACAGTCCTCGGATAGACATGACGATGCTGTAATTTTTGGTGCTGATGGGATTTTTATAAAAATAATTAAAAAAAAAGCATTTTTATAATTACATTAAAAAAATTATAGCCTTTGATATAAAACTTAAAAGTAGTTTAACAACGTCAAGATATAATACATGCCCATTTGTATGTTTATGTGCATGCCGCAAACAAACAAGAGAAATAGGTTTTAAATGATTAGGATGTGATTTTGACCTCTTGAAAGAAAAATATTCCAGCGATTATAAAATATGTAACCATAGTTTTCACTATGAAGTATGAAATAAATAAAATGTTTCGATCCTCGTTGTATTTAATATGTAGAGTGTAGATGCGGATGTGATTGAGATGTCTAGATACAATAAATGGAAGCCTGCAATGTCCATTTTCTACTCCACTCAACATCCCAATGAAAGTGAAAGCTGGCGACAGGAGCATGGATTCAAACATCGTGTCCATCCTGGCATAGTGTCGACAAGGACGTTTCACAGTTGGCAATCATTATTTTAAATTAAAACCTCTTTAACTGCATACCAAGGGGTCAAAGGAACGATAATGAAATAATAGTTCATTAATAATGAACTATTAATGCAGATGTATATGACCAGAATCTCCTCACCACAGAGGAACGTCATGCAAGCCACTAGAAGCTCGACAATACAATAGTTGGAAAATTCATTAACTATGGAATCATCGATTAATGTGAATTATGTAATAAGACATTAAAAATATTGACCAATTAAATTNTATATATGATCTTTAAGTTAAACATTAGATGGAGGATACAAATATTAAGTCAACCCTAAACTAATATGAGGTCAAAGAGAGAACTCATCGCTATAGTCAACCCTAACATAATATGAGGTCAAAGAGTGAAATCATTGTTATAGTCCCTCCAGGAGGGACTAATAAGGGTGGGAGGAAAGATAACATAATTCAAATCGAACAAGTTTAGATTTTGTTTTTAAAATTTTTCAAGTATAGTTAAATAATGTTAAAATTTTTGATTAAATTTTTTTATGAAAATCTGAAATTTTGAGTAAAAAAAGGGAGGACGTTAAAAGTCAAAGTCAAAGAGTAATGAAAGGGATAAAGGAACAAAATAGTAGAAAAGGGAAAGGGGAAAAAGAGAGGAGGGATTAGATAAGAGGTAAATAGAAGGAAGGATGAAAAAAAAGGAAAGAGGACAAATAAGGAGGGAGAATGCCTAAAATGGGAATATTAGAAACTAGAAAGGAAAACATGATAAGAAGGGGGGACTAGGAATCGGGGGAGGAAAAGAGAGAGAAGGAGGAGGCTTAATGACCTAGCTAATGTATAATAGATTTCTAGGATTGGCTAACTTTGGGGTCATCTTCCAGATTGAATTTATTGGAATGTTTCTCGATTTATAGTTATTCTCAATTGATACGAGTGGAGTAAAAGGGGGAGGAAGTGAGGATTTTGGTTTGGTCAAAGAAAATCAGGTATTTAGAGTTATGAGGTTGTTTAGTGACGATTAAATTAGATATATGGTTATGGAGGGTGTCAAATATATGGTCTTTGAGACATGCTTTGTATGATCTTCTAGTTTGAGCGATGTAGGATTGATATGGATTATATTGAGAACAAAATGAAACACACACATAAATATAGTACAGAGTACATCAATACAGTGAAAACGATATTCTGTTAATGAATAAAATAATAGAATATTGTAGAATGAAAACTGACTAGAATGGTGGTAGCTTATCTCTAAAGAGAAAGAGATTTCGGCTACGCTCATTCAAAAAAAGATAATACAATGGATCACAAGAATGGCCTTTTAACATAAATTAGGAACCTTAAAATTCCAAAACCCTAACCTTAGGAGGTGAAACGCCAAAAGGTTTTCGGGGCCCGAGGTGGTTAGTTGATGAGTCAACTTCCCTGGGGTGAGACTTTTGCATAGATTCTTTGTTTGGGGTGTTTAGTAGCTCATTGGAAAGATCTAATCAAGAAGTACAATAATTATCAATATCTAAACATGTTGTGGTAACCACATGCCTCCAAATGGATAAAACATGTTGTTTAGGGCCTCAAAACGACCCCAAAAGTTTAGAACCCAAAAATAATAAAAACAAAGGACCAAGATGGAAAATTGTGATGAGTTAGTGGAAGAGGTGGGTGGCCATCAATGTCCACCTGGATCATCCCCCCCTCCACCCCCTTAGGAAGAAATGGTCCCCATTATTTCAATTTCCCTAGGGAGATGGGGAAACTTTCATTGAATTTGAACCTTGGTGAGCCACTTGCCTTGCTGAAGTAGCTGTCCTTCTTTAACAACTAGATGGAGTTGTATGTTTTGTTGGTGGGTTCTCTTCATCCCAGTGTCCATGATATGATCCACTATATCTCTCATAATGAAATCGACATTCAGTTTTGTAGGGGCCAATTTATCAACCACCTTTGAGGTGCCTAGCACAGGTGGGAAATATGGTTGAAGCATCGCCACACTAAATATTGGGTGCAAGACAAGGAAAGGATGAATACTCAATTCAAAATCATTGTCACCCATAGCCTTTGTGATGGTGTAAGGCCCATATCAAAGTGGTATGAGCTTCCTGTGGGGGTATGTGAGGAACTCTTTCTACAAATGCAACCACACCTTGTCACCAACCTGAAACTTGTGAGGAACACGATGTTGGTCATGTCATTTTTTATTTTTGGCATTGGCCTCCTCGAAGATATCATGAACCTATAGTTGGAAGTGATGGATCCATTCAAGAAATTTGGCTACTATGTTTGCCTCAGTCTGAGCATGGGAGGACTTTGTTGGGGAAGATGGAACTTGAAGAGATACATCAATGGGGACTAATGGTTGTGTTAGGGACCTAACCTCCCTAACCCCTCACATAGGTAGAATAATATAATTTAATGTAATAAAGGCCAATATTAATAATTCTTAGCAATAAGGAAGAATAAGTCAAATGTAAGAAGACCTAATAGAAGCTTCCGCTTCTAGAAGGATATTCCTCTAGATTGTTCTTTTGGATAGATATATTTAGTATAAATAGGAGCAGAGGGTATGAGAAATCTTGTCTTGGATATTATTGTAATAGATCTCTGCTTTGCTGGAGGTTTCCCCCTCGAAGAGGAAAGTGAACATTGCTATCATTAATCAACGTGCTCCTTCTAGTGTTATTATGGTATTATTCTGGTATTGTTCTAGTTATGTCATTGTTGCTATGCCATTTATATGCTAAAATATTTTTGTTCTGCATACTATTTTATATCTGGAATACTACAAGTGGTATCAGAGCACTTTCCTCGACATAAAGTTGTGGGTTAAATTTTTTCATGGTAGAGACATATTTTGGCGTCTTAAAGCTACAAAGATATGTCATTAAGCGCATAAATCCGCGGTTGGGGAAACATACACGTGGGAAATACAAGTGATTTTTAAGCGCACATCTGTTGGCCACCCTTATAACCCATGTTGGTACCCCTTTGGGTGGTAGTGCATCAGAAAACACCTGTATACAGATCGACCTAGATATCCTGAATCCCTCTATAGATAAACTGATTGACCACCTGACTACTATAGTTCCACTGAGAACAACACTCGGGAAGATACTCTCTAGTACCTGGGTATTCAGGTAGTACGGCTAAGGGCACTGTCTAGCCTCCTTAGTTGGTACCTTGAGATATTGGGGCGAGTACTACTGTTGAACCCTGCATGTATATAAGAGAGCTATAGCATAGGGAAAACCTTTGTCTGTAGAAACCCTGAATATCCTACCCTTGGGAATGGAAACAAAAACAAAACAAGAAATATTTATTGCTGCGCAACTGTGCCTTCTGCATTTTGGTTGCGAAATCACTACACATTTATTTTTGTTAAGCATTTGGGCATTTCGTCACTGCAGTATTATTCAGGTCGAATTATCTCCACATGAGTAAAAAAACGAGTATAGTGGTCCCGCCGACACACTTATTTAGGACCTATCCCATTAGGTTCCTCTCTTCACCCCAATTCTAGTGATGCCTATCATTTTTAACACAATTTTTTTTTGTGGACCTGACGCTTCTCCGACACCCTTATTTGGCCCCTATCCCATTGGATCCCCCTTTTCTCCCTGATCATAGTGGTACCTATCATTTGAAACCCTTATTCTCAGTGGTCCCACCCACCCCTCCATACCCCTTTTGTTTCCCTTATACCATTTTCTTGCCTATTTTTCCAAATGGCTACCACCCAAGCCCAAGAACTCAATACCTTGATTGTTGACACCCACCAGAACAAGTAAGACATCAAGAATATCAATTAATACCTTAACTGAATCAATTTATCTATTCAGGTCCTCCAGAAACAATGTTCCTACATCAAAGACCTCAAAGACCTCAAATCCACCTTTGAACACTTCATGGGACGTTCCTAGAACCCTTCCTCTTCTGAACAACCATATTATCAGGATGACCATGAATCTTTCCATTACCAAGGTCCTCATACTACCCACTTTTCTTGCAACCTCCGCCCTCCTAGAATTGAGGTGAACAAATTTATTGATCAGATCCCACAGGCTGGTTCACCTAAATGGAACATTATTTCTCTTTGCATGGAATTAATGATAATTTAGCCAAGCTTCGTTATGGTGTCCTACATATGGATTTGGAATGATGGCAATGGTGGCAATGGCAAAAAAAGGCATGCCAAGGGTATGTTACTTGGACACAGTTTGTGGCTAAACTTTATGGCCACTTTAAATCTGACACCCATCATTTAGGTTGTTTGACCAAGTTAAAGTAGTCTTGAATAGTGGAAGACTTTATTACCGCATTTGAGCACTTGGATTTCAGAACAGAGGGCATGTCAGATGATTTATTTAGGGAATGATTTATCAGTGGCCTCAAAGATGAAATTTGTGCCCATGTTCTCATGGCATGCCCCCATACTTGGTTGGAAGCTACTCAACGAGCCAAGGAAGCACAACAGATTGTATCTTCCTAGACCCACAAACGCTCCTCCTCCTCGCCCTAAACCCACCAATTATACCCCTCCTGCAACTCCTTTCAAGATCCTGAAATTAACCAGGGCTGAAATGGTTGAACATCAACTCAAGGGTCTTTGTTATAATTGTGATGACAAATATTTTCCTGGGCACAAGTGTAAAGAACATAAGATTTTTATGGCTGTGACTGAGGATATTTATGAAGAATATATTGTTGTTCCTCATGTGGAGGAACTACCACCACTATATTATCTAACCTCACCCTCTGATCCACCATATGTCGACTCAATGATTTCACTTAATGCCCTCACTGGCTTCTCTGGTCCCTAGACTCTCAAATTAATTGGTTACATCAAAAATAGGAAAGTCATCATCCTTGTGGACAGCGGTAGCACCCATAATTTTATTCATCGCTGCATTTACCAAGAATTCAATTGGTACATCTTTGTCGTCAATAATTTTCAAATCATGATTTCAAATGGTGATTCCATGAAATGTGGGGGATGATGTGAAAATGTGTGACTCCAAATTGGTCAGTATCACCTGAAATCCCATATGTTTTCTATAGACACGGGTGGTTGTGACATTGTTCTTGGTGTCAAATGGTTACACACTATAGGCCCCATTCTCATGGATTTTAAGGAATTAACCATGCAATTCCAACAGGAGGGACAACAATATAAGTTCCAAGGCATCGCAATAGGATCCCCTGAGATCATCAGTTTCCATCACATGGAAATGATCCTCAAAAAAGGTCATTCGGTCATTATAGCCCAAATCCACTCCATTCATGCTATTGCGACACCTTCTTTGCATCCCTACCTCCAATCTATCCTCTCTTGCTATCAAGTTGTTTTTAACACTCCCAAACAACTTCCCCCTTCCCATGGATTCCATGATCATTCCATCCCTCTCATGTTGGGAAATGTTCCTCCCAATGTTCGGCCTTATCATCATCCCTTTGCCCAAAAGAATGAATTTGAGAAAATTGTTCATGAATTGCTAGAATAAAGTCTTATCCATCCCAATACTAGCCCCTATTCTTCCCCTATGGTCATGGTACTCAAGAAAGAAGGTACTTGGCGCATGTGTCCTAATTTCTGCACCCTAAAAAAAATCACAATCAAATACAAATTCCCCATTCTTGTCATTGATGACCTCTTGGATGAATTGGGTGGTGCTCAATACTTCACCAAATTGGATCTATGTTCTAGCTACCACCAGATCCATATGAAAGAAGAAGACATTCCCAAGACTGAATTTCGCACTCATGAGGGTCATTATGAATTCATGGTAATTCCCTTTGGATTGTGTAATGCTCCTTCCACTTTCCAAAGTCTTATGAATCATGTATTATGTCCTTTTATTCGTCATTTTGTCTTAGTTTTCTTTGATGATATTCTCATATATAGTAAAACTTGTCCATCCCATCTCTCCCATGTGAATCAAGCTCTCCATCTACTCTCTAAGAACTAACTTTTCCTCAAACAATCTAAATGTGCCTTTGGTGCCTTAGAAGTGGAACACCTGGGTCATAGTTTCATCAAGGATGGTGTCTGAGTGGATCCTAAGAAAATTGAATCTATGCAGGATTGGCCTCTCCCTAAAACTCTTAATAGCTTGCATGGTTTTTTGAGTTTAACGGGCTATTATAGGAAGTTTATTCAGAATTATAGAAAAATTGTAGCTCCTCTCACTTCTCTCCTTAAAAAGAATGCTTTCGCTTGGCTTGGACTTTAGTTGTGGATCATGCCTTCCAAGCCTTGAAATATGTTATGTGATCGAACCCTGTCCTAGCACTTCGAGACTTCAAAAAGACATTAGTATTGGAATTTTATGCTTCCAGGAAAGGAATTGGAGTCATCCTCATGCAATATGGAATGCCTTTGGCCTTCACTAGCAAACAACTTTCAGAGCGACATTTTGGGCCAATCCATTTATGAAAAGAAAATGTTAGCTATTCTTCATGTTGTGGATCTATGGCATCCTTATTTATTGGGTCAACGATTCCAAATCAAAATTGATCATCAGAGTCTCAATTATTTCCTGGAACAATGAATTTCATCCCCGATGCAACAAAAATGGGTGACCAAGCTATTTGGATATGATTATGAGATCATTTATAATAATGGAAAGGAAAATGTTGTGGTCGATTCTCTTTTCTAGAAATATGAAGAAGATGGATCCCTTTACTCCCTGTCCTTCATGTACTAGATTTTCTCCAAGCTATTCGTCAAGAATGGCTGCAAGACCCCAAAATATCTATCCTTCTCCACCAATTGCAACACAATTCTTCAGTTTCTTTAGGGTACTCTTGGCATAATGAAGAGCTTCGCTACAAAAGACATTTGTATTTATGCAATAAATCACAAAAATCCAGAGTACTTTTTGAACTTCATGCCTCACCCACAACCGAACATTCATGGTTTACCAAAACCTATGAATGGGTCAAACGTTCTTTTTTCTGGGATGGTATTAAACAGGACGTCTGCACCTTTGTGGATGAATGTGAGGTTTTTCAATGCAACAAGGGAGAAACTGTCAAAGATCTGGGAACACTCCATCCGCTTCTGATTCCCCCTACTATTTGGCGAGATATTTCTATGGATTTCACTGCAGGCTAAACCTAAATCGAGAAACAAGTCAGTCATCATGGTGGTCGTAGATCGTCTCTCCAAATATGCTCATTTTTGTGCTCTTCAACACTCATTTATAGACGCCAAAGTGGATGAAATATTCATGGATAATATCTTCAAGCTTCATGGAATGCCTAATTCTATTGTCTCTGACAGAGACCCCACTTTCACCAGCAATTTTTGGCAAGAATTGTTCAAGCTATAGGGCACCCAATTACATCTCAGCACTGCCCATCACCCCTAGATGAATGGCCAGACTGAAGTTGTCAACAAGTGTTTGGAAACATAATTGAGGTGTTTTTCATCTGAGAGGAAAAACCAATGGGCTCAATGGTTACCCCTAGCTGAATGGTGGTACAACACATATTACCATACAACTACTCGCATGACTCCTTTTGAATTAGTCTATGGCCAATATATCCCATCAGTTCTCTCATATATTCTAGGGGTCTCGAAGGTTCAAGAGGTTGAAAAAAACATTACAGTCTGAGAGGCTATTCTTCGTTCCCTAAAAGACAATTTGGTCATGGATCAGAATTGCATAAAGAAACAAGCAGATCAAGGTCATTCCAAATGACATTTTGTTGAAGGGGACCGTGTGTTTCTTTGACTACAACCTTATAAGCAGACTTCACTCAAAGTTGAAGACTGTCAGAAACTTGAGCCCAGATTTTGTGGTCCTTATATAGTTCTCAAGTGTGTGGGATCAATGGCCTATCAATTATCTCTACCCATTCAGTCGAAGATCCATCATGTTTTTCATGTTTCCTACTTAAAGAAGGTGATTGGAACTAAGTGCCAAACTCAAACTAGTATCCTTGAGTTGTATGAAGAAGGTTCCATATGGTTGAATCCACAAGCAATCTTGTCCCAATGAGAGCATCATCTTCATCAACGCACCATAAAGGAAGTGTTAGTCCAATGGAAAGATACAACTCCAGAAGATGCCACTTGTGATTCAACCACCATTCTACAACAATTTCCTCATTTTAAGCCTTGAGGACAAGGTTGTTCTCCAAGGGGGATGGAACGTTAGGGACCTAACCTCCCTAAACCCTCATGTAGGTAGAATAATAAAATTCCAGTAATAAAGGTCTGTATTAATAAGGCCTAGCAATAAGGAAGAATAAGTCAAATGTAGGTAGACCTAATAGAAGCTTCCACTTCTAGAAGGATCTTCCTCTAGATTGTTCTTCTGGATAGACATATTTAGTATAAATAGGAGTAGAGGGTATGAGAAATATTGTCTTGGATATTATTGTAATAGAGCTCTTCTCTACTAGAGGTTGCCCCTTCGAAGAGGCAAGCGAAAATTTCTATCATTAATGAAGGTTCTCTTTCTAGTGTTATTCTGGTATTATTCTGGTATTGTTATGGTTATATCATTGTTGCTCTGCCATTTATATTCTAAAATATTTATGTTCTGCATACTATTTTATATCTAGAATACTATAGGATGGAACCCCAAGAATATATGAAAATGGTTGTGGCCAATGGAGCTGTGGAGGGCTCTATTATAGCTATGTTGAACATATAGAAGGCTCTCATCCCATTTACGTGGATTCTTGAAGTTGTACATGTGCAGGATATGCACAATCATTATGTTGACCACTTTTGTTTTTCCATCTATTTGGGGGTGAGAGGAAAGTGATTTTGTCAACTTGGTTCCCATTAGAGACCATAGGCTGAATTAGAAAGTACTAAGGAACTTGTTGTCTCTATATGAAATAATGGTCCATGGTAGCCTGAAATGAACCCAAACCTACTCAAAGAAGATCCTATCAGTGGCCTTAACTGTGATACTCTTTTTACATGGTGTCAAAATGGCCATCTTAGAGAATTGATCTACAACCACAAAAAAAAAATCATGACCATGTTTGGTGGATGAAAAACTTGACATGTAATCCATGGAGACAAACTCCCAACACTTTTCTAGGGAAAGAAGAGGAGTGTACATCCCCTGCTTCTTGATGGATGGTTTATTGATGGCACATGTAGTGCATTGGTCAACATCATGTTGAATCATTATCCAGTATAAATTATTCTGAAGTAATAATATTGTCTTGTGTCTTTCCACTCGACTGAAATGTGCCTCCCAAATTAGCTTTGCATGCTTTCTTGAAGGAAAACAAAGTTGGCCTAGATAGCAGAAGAATACATCCTATATGTGGAAGTGTGGAACTTGTTTTTCAACACTCATTTTCTGATAAGTAGCAGCAAATTTAGATTCATTGTTGTATAATTGTGGCCACCTGGAGGTCTCGTTCCCACAAAATATAACAAATGTGGTGAGTGCCACAACTTAGGGCTGACTAAGGCAGTCTACAATATGGTTGATGTTTCCCTTCTTGTAATTAATGTTCAAGTGGAATTGTTGCAGGTATGTGGACCATTTATGATGGAAACCATTCTATATCTTTTCTTGTGTCTGCATGAATTACAAAGTCCTTCAATTAATGTGGATGATTGTTTCCTTGCTATAATATAATGCTTCCAATGTCGATATGCTTGTACAATGGAGTATATCTCCTTTTCATTGGTGGAATATATGTGAACAACATCATATAGTGTTTCACTATGATAGGATATCATATGTCCTTTTTGAGTGAGGATGACATTGATAGCACAATAAGAGGCCTATGTCTCAATCTCAAATGGTTGTTGTGGGTCTGTAAATGTGAGGATTGGTGCATAACAAAGGTGGTGTTTCATATCCTGGAATGATTTATATTGTGATTTAGACCAGGAAATCTTGGCTTTATGTCCCCCCTTGGTCAGTTGACTTAAGGGCCAGGCGATACAAGAGAGCCCCAACACGAACCTACGGTAGAAGTTGGAGAATCCCAAAAAGTTGTAGAGATTTTCTAGAGTCATCGACGTTGGCCAATAACAAATGACTTGAATCTTGGCTAGGTCTGCATGCACCCCATGTTCATCCACCATGTATCCTAGGTATTGGATTCTTTTCATTTTGAATGAGAATTTATCCATATTGGCGTATAACTTGTGTTTTCATAGGGCGCTCAGGACCTACTGAATTTACTACAAGTGCTATTCCTAGGTCTAGCTGAAGATGAGGATGTCGTTGGAGCATTAGTCAAGCTAAAATGCATGACCAACCACTCAAAGAGTATGTATTTATATTTGAGGGTTGTCTTCCATACATTAATTGGTTCTACAAGAACTTGGTGATAGCCTAACTTCAAATAAATCTTACTAAATAACTTGGCACCCTTAAGTTGATCAAGAATATCGTCAATTCGAGGTATGGGGTATCGATTCTTGAAAATGATTTTATTCAAGGCTCTATAATCAATACAGAGCCACCATGTCCCATCCTTCTTTTGCACCAACACATTTGGGCTCCCACAGGGTGAGGATATTAGCCGATTGTGGTCCTTTTGGATTTGTTACCCCCCATTCCTAGGGGTAAATGGAGGAGATCATGTCTCAAGGCCTGCAATGGAGCACATGATCTACACCATGATGATGATGATCAACATGTCCACAGATGGCAGCCCAACAACCCCCTTATTTTCCTCCCAACACAAATCAACCAAGGCTCATCACATTCAAGCAACCGAGAGTATGGGAGATGGTAAGATATTATCACCATGAGGTATGTTAGTCCTTATTTTATGCAAAGTATTGTGCTTAATTTGGCGGGCATGTGGATGGGGATATTTGGTTGAATTCGAATAATGGATCATTGGTTTGGGAAATTGTGACAGTTTTCTTGTTTCACCTTGGTGGTCAACGTCTATTCCCTAGTATCGTGATGTCAACGCCCAGGAAAAAGGGGTAATACTGGGGGTCCCTCCCAAGGATAACGTTATACTCCTAACCATTCTTAACACCTTCCATTTTAAATCCTTTCATATATCCTAAACTTTGGATATATTGGTCCATTCTCTCACAAGGATCTCACTGAGTAGATCATAAATATATCCCTAGGACCAACCTAGTTATCCTAGACAAGAGGGGGTATACTTCCTATGGATTCCCTAGAAACAAATAATAGGATCACATACAAAGAGTTGAGTGAATGGCTTACCATTTCCTTAAGGTTGTCCTTAGCATATCCTGACTGCTACA
>JASDQU010370383.1:34123-63045 GCA_032191745.1 Picea mariana
CTTGCTTCCCATTGTTAGAATCCTAGATCTATCTTGAATCTAACCTGATCTATAATATACAAGATTAGATCTGAAAAATTTATACATTAATGACAAACATTCAAGGGGAAAAACAAATGATCTATTGATTAAAAACAAGAACTTACATCAAGCATACATACCTCAAGTGTTGATGCAAGCTTCTTCAATGTCCTTTCTCCTTGTCTCTCTTTGCAACTCTTTGTTCATGCTAGGCTTCAATGAATTCTATCTACAATGGTTGGATACCTCTGCAATTTGGCAACATAACCTTGCTATTCAATTCTTTCTTCCTTTCTTTTCCAAGGCTTGCCTTTGTTATATAGCTCTTGGAGGAGGCTCAGGAGAGGCTTATAGATTTTATAGAGGCCACTAAAAACTAGAATGATGTGAGTTCCTAGGATATTACCAATAATATCCAACTCATCTCTCGCCCCTCACCTTGTAACTCCTCTTTTTCTAGAATTTTTACAGTGCCTTGCTTATTGAGCCATTGTTTTCTAGCGAGGCCTTGCTTGTTGCATGATAGGTGTCACGTGGGGCCCTCCAAAAATGATTTGGAAAGGATCAAACCTCATGAAAAAGTTGCAATGGATTCTATCCACTAATAGAATCCTCTCTGACATGTAGGGTGTAGATTAATTCTATAACAGATGCCCCTTAATGTGTGAGGTCGGGAAGCAGTGGATGGTTGAAATACGTTACAATAATGTTCATATAAGGAAATATAAGGAGAGATTAAAGAAGCTTCAGAAACCAAAGAATTCCTACAATCAAACACTAAGGATGAGCATATATAGACCAATCCCCTAGGTAGACATTTTCAGACTCATAATGAGCATTTCCGCCAAACAATACACCACAGATCCATGAAATGAAATGTTATACCATGGCCATGAAAGAATACACAGTGGATCCATGTCATCAATAAGATCATATCCATGAGAAAATACAATATGGATCTACATCACGAACTCAATAATAGCCACCAACAAATAAATTGTAGATCTAGGTCAGGAACATAATCATATACACTAGCAGATACAATGTGGATCTATGAGACACCATATAAATGTTAGAAAGACAACAAGCACTGAGGAGAGTTCCCTCTAAGTCTTCATATACAAGTGATATACTCTAGCGCAACTTGGGAGAGGTTGTTGTAAAGGAATGATATGGCCCCAAACCCAAGGTATTCGTCCCAAACCCTGATGGTATGAATCTACAACATGTGAGTAAATGAGTTGATGTCGAGAATGGTATAAATTGTTTGATTGCTGGTTAGTAATGTATATCATTAACAAATGCGAGGGGAACCATCAATGATGAATATGGACCCCAAGGTACCTAGTGCAATCTAGCGAGTGTGAATAGAGAATCTGATGTCGAACACTCTTAGAATCAATCGATCAAGAGTCAATGATGAAAACCCATTGTCGAACAAAAGGAGACCTGCCACTGAGGACTACAATCTCTAAGGTAATATATGGTTTCTATATCCCTATCCTAGATAATGTGTTGAAGTCGATAGAAAGAGATTCGTCAAAGGAGGGACTTGATGTATCCCCCATCAACCGACACGAAACATACACCAAGAGATGATGTAAAGAGAGAGTCTCACAAAGTACAACTGACACAGGGATGGCTGACTTGGAAAGTCAATGAAACAACAGATGGCCAAATCATGCTTAGACTTCCCTTGAACATATAGCATGACACATGGTGACTTGGTAGCAAGACACAAGATTTGGATGAATATAGTGCAACAACACATGAGGTATTGAAGCACTCTCCATGATGACTAGAAGAGTAACCATCCAGAGGAGTATCTCTGGCTTGTATTACTGGGACAACTCCTAGACAAGCTAAAATCCAATTGAATGATGACGACTCAAACATGTGCCATGTTCAAGGGTGACTCAACTGATGTTTCCATGTTGAGAATAGACCANTATTTTGTTTTGTATTTTTTGTCTCCTTCATGGTTTAACAAGAAGTAAATAATGACACAAGTATGCTCGGCATCCTTCATGGTTTAACGAACATGAAAGAATGATGCAAGTAAGATCAGTCTCCTTCATGGTTTAACAAGCACAGAAGAATGATGCAAGTAATATCGGTGTTTTTTTTTGTAAATTTAATCCCCCATGTCTGAAAAAGTATAAAACAATACAAGGGAGAACTCTTCTAGCCCAAGTGAACTAGAGTATTCATTTTTCCGAAGTCGTCCATCCGACCCGAAAAAAGGGTTAAACTTACACCAGATAGATGTCATTTCAAAACTTTTAACGAGTGTGAAATAAAACAATCTCACTCGAAAACCTTTTCATGTTTAAAGAGTTTGAAAAGAGATTAAAGGAGACACATCGGGAGAGAATGAGTGGCTTAAGAACATGCTCCTATGTTCGAAGTGTGTGGAACTAACCTAAGAAATGAGGAATGCAAATGGTTCCAGCAAGTGAGGTCCACTCTTAGCAGTTTTTCTCTCCTTGGGTGGGTAGATTCAAAGCGGAGGCCAAATAATGCAATAGGCATATGTTCAAGGTTACTGCATAGCAGTAAGAAAGATATGGGAAAACAACAACACATGGGCGAGAGGCATGACATGAGTAGAAAATACATAGGATACCATTAATCAATATAATTTTTTTTGGGAAAACCCATGGGATATGGCCAGAATGAATGCAAAGAGATGAGAATGAGGCTCAATATTCAAGTCATGGAGGGGCTAAAGGAGGGCTCCTGGTCCTACAGGAAAATAACAACATGGGAACCGGATGGAATTATGGGTTCTAACTAGGGAACCCATGATAGGTAGGCATTACCGAACCAGTTATGACATGCAAAAGGAGTGGCTAGCATCGCAACCAGTTGGGTTCAAACCTAAGGTATAATGTTGGCAATATGGATGGTTAATCGTGTAGAGTGGGAAATGTAGTGAAAAACCTATCCTTATATGCTAGTGTAGGAACATGTACCTCAAGTTTTGTGTAAGTGGCCATCTTCATAAAAAGTCCTCGGAATCTTGTGAAAACACGTGTAAACTAGATTCCAAGGTCAAAACACATAGTGAAATCTCAAAAAAGGAAAACATTTTTGGATTTTTTGGATATGATATATGCAAAACAAAATAACACTGACACCACACACCTATGTACAAGGAACTACACATATTGATGCTTTATACCAAGTAGAGTCCATGGCTAGGCTCAGGCCAACGATAATTTTCATCATTAATGAACTCATGAGCCGATGTCAACATTATATGGATCACCACGTTGGGGCCATGCCACTCGAGATCAAATTTCCACATACAAAGATACTCATCATGTCAACTCTCATCAGTTCCAAACTAGGAAGGATGGATTCTATATGTTTCTCATATTCCTTGGGCTTGTCTATGGAAGCCATGACATCCAAGATGACCTCTTCTAAAGGAAAATCACAATCAAGGGATTCATGTGAACTAAGTGAGTCAAAAAACCGTATGGGAGGAGTAGATTGATCACATTCCATATGAGGATGGAAGTGATGACCAATATCAATAGATCTTGATGGGATTGTCGGGTCGACAATCTCTACCGGGGTAAGCAACATGGATGCTCCATATGAATCAACATTCTCAGGGCAAGGTACCACCCAAGGATCAAAAGACCCAAGGGATCCACTTATAGATGAGTAAATCATTTTGATGGGGGCAATAGTTGTAGTAGAATATGGTGGGGGAAGGGGGAATATACCCACGAGTGAAGGAAATTCAAACATTTCCACACCAATGTGCAAATACGACTACATGGAATCATTGAAAAAGGGTACATTAGACCCCGCATTGGATCCAAGGTCTCAGGTACAGAACTCAAGTTGACCAATCATAAATATTTTTCCTTGGTGAGGGTAGGTAAGACCCTAAATACCGATGAGACAATTGTAGTCATCTCATAGAAACAACTATGCCCGATTAATATATTGTACTCAAGTGGTGCATCAACGACCTCCATGGCGACGAAGACAGTCTTACCACTTAACTTGATGGGTAAGGCGATGATTATTTTATGGGGTTGGAACATTTATCCATATAATGCATTCAAGTGTGTTGGATATGTATTGAGTTTAGGAGAGACAATAACTTTCCAACAAGAAATAGACATGATATAAGTTGAGGCTCCTTCATTGACGACCATTTGAAAGATGTTTTTACCAATTTTTTGCAGTTTGATCTGAAGGGCTACTTGATGGGAGAGCCTATGAGTAACCTAAGATGAGTCAAAGGTCATCAAACTCGACTCTGAGGGATCAACCCAACCTATGGTAGATATCAAGGCTTTCCATTGTGTGGGACAGCTTTGGATAACTTCAAGCACTGACATGGCACAAGGTTCCTTGGCTAAGTCTTCCACAATATTGTAGTTGTGGGCAGCTAATGTGTTAGGATTATGTGTCACACGTCGAAGAAAATTCTTCAGGGGGAAAAGTGGTGCATCAAGAAATGGATTTTCTATCTGGAGAGGGTCGTCGGGTTGGGAAGAATATGTTTCTTTTGGTACATCATGGGAAGGCTTGGGTATGTCATATTTCTTGGACGACGTCTGCAAGTTGATCATGTGGTCACACATGAACATGGAATAATTCTAGGATTATTCCTCATGAGGAGGGGTACCTTCCATGCCCCCTTGCGGAGGGGTAGTATTTGTGGCAACCGTTCTTTGAGGTTGAGGGGGGAAAGGATGGGTTAAGACAATAGTTTGTTGGGGGGCTTGCTGCTATGCCAAAAATTTGTGGAATTCATCCTTTCAAGGACACTGATGAGTAGGATGGTCATCCCCACTGTTAATTTTTTTTTATGTTCATTTAACCATAGACAATGTCACATCATTGTCACCCAACCATAGGCACAAGGCCACCCCTAATCATCCTATACTTTACTTAGAATAATTTTGGCAAGCCTACTCTAGAACCAACATATAAACCCTAGCTGCTAACTGCAGTGACAACTCAATACAAGTAGAGTGTTCCTTCTCCAAGGGTAACACACAAGAGAGAGAGTCTCCATATCCACAGAACAAGTACGATACACAACATCAACAGTTGTAGCTGCACTACTCTCTCAGACTTGAACCATAATAATATCACCAAGAGTATCACCAAGAGTATCACCAATAATATGACCAATATTTTCACCAAGAACCACCAAGAGAATCACCAAGAGAATCACATAGAGTTTCACCAAGAACCACCAAGAGAATCACCAAGAGAATCACAGAGAGTTTCACCAAGAACCACCAAGAGAATCACCAAGATAGTGATATAGAGATACCAAGACCCAAGATATGACCATACACCATTATTCCTCCTTACATATGCAACTGCATCTCTCCACAATGCGTGCACAGTTTCTGGCTCACCAAATGAGCTAAAACGTCATGTATTTATACTAATCTGTTTAGTGACTTTTCTGGCTGGGCTGACCTAAATTTTTGGTAATTATATTTTATGTTTATCTTTTTCCTATGGAGCCGACTTTTATTTATGGAAGATAATAATATAATATTATTATTCTACTAGGATGACTTGTCTTCTAGGGTTTCCACACATCTATTTAATGGTTCACTTGCTTCCGTAATGTTCTATTATAAGTCAAAGGTTACATGTGGAGGTTAATACCTCTCATAGCTACCAAACAACACTCCCTCTTAGCTAGGGAGGTATTAACTAATATGTTCTTCATGTAGTGGTCTGAAACACATCCATACATCTCACATGGTGTGGGAAAGACTCACATTGTCTTCCAGACCATTCTACAGGTAAAATTACCATATCAACACAGGATATCCATAGTGTAACATGACTTCACCCCATGCATCCAAGGTCTGTGGATATCTCTCAATAGCTACAACATGTCCCCAGGACATCCACTACCCTGCAATGCATCGATACTTGATCATGTGCACCCTCGGTCTTAGTGCCAACCCTTTTTCATGTTGGATGATATTTTACATTTGTTCCTAGTGCCATCCCTTTTTCATGCTAGATGAGGCCCACCAGACTCATAGCTAGCCCTTTTTCATGTTGGATGAGATTTTTCCATTTTTTCTCAATGCCAACCCTTTTTCATGTTGGATGAGAAAACTCCCTCTAAAGAGGGACCATGCCAATCTTGTCCCTGAAATACTCAAACTTCATCCTCGAGAACTTCTTGGTGAACACGTTTGCAACCTGATCCTTGAAAGTCATGAACTGGAGCATCATTTCTCCCCTCTGTCCCAAATCCATGATATAATAGTATATGATATCGATATGCTTCAACCTGTCATGGAACATCAGGTTCTCTAACAACTTCATGCAACTCTGGTTGTCACACCAAACGCATGTCGCCTCCAATCCGAGATCAAATAACCTAGACAGTAGATTCCAAAGCCACATTGTTGCACATGTTTCCACATACTCAACTTTAAATGTACTGAGCACCACACATTACTGCTTTCTGCATCCGACAGAGCCTCCTACTCCTTACTATGGTACCCATCTCCCTCTGGAGCTAACCATACGACTCCCTCTTAAGCACTAAATATCAACTGGATATTCAATCTACTGACTTCATCACTTGTCCTCTAGAAAAAGTCTCGTCATCCTCTTCTTGTAGGCCTTACCTATAAGTCAAATACAGCCCAATAGTCAACAACATTCCATAATCATGAAATTAATCAAAGCATAAATCAATAACAATTTCTTAAGTATGATGACATAGTACTCATAGTCATTCAACCACACATAAGGTTTTATTATATTTGACCATACTTCTTCTCAACACTCATCCACATGATAATACATGTAGAAAATATCTAGATGTCTTCCATATCTATCAGAACATACTATAAGGATCTTTCGATGTTAGTAAAGAGGTTTCGTCCTAGACATTTTCCATCATGAGATATTATGTAGCGCTATAGGATACATACCTATGACATCACATGCCAAACATGATCCTACTGCTTAAAAGAAAACTGAGTCACATCATAAATAAAATATATGACAATGAATAAATCATAGTAAGGTATATAGGATCCTCCATTTTAATAGTGACTATATGGTATGATCTTGTCCTGGAGATGTACTTCTCCTAGAGACTTCATGTTTTTGAGCATCACATCATGCACAATTACGTCAAAAGGTATTTATGTTTGCTTCATTGTATGGGCCAACTAGCTCCCTCTGATCCTTGACTCCTTCTGAGTTGGTACTTTGTGGGGATGCCTACCTCACCACTGGTGGATTCATATGCTCCTCATGATATATCTCATCAATACTATACGGCCTTGCATCTTGCAAAGTGTCATGGCACCATGCTGGTCTCTTTCCAGTTACTATAATGAAACTGGGTAGGCACTTCTGGCTCTACTAACTCTTCCTGATGATATGAAGAGTGATCAACTGCACTAGAGGAATTTGATCGGTCATATTTGGATCCTTATACTCCTCACAATCAATCTCCATATGAGATACTATGTATCTCGCAAAAGTACCCTTCTTCGTATTCTTCTTCTTTGGTACATGGATTTATATGGTCGTGTATACAACTTCTTATCTAGATAGTCTGCTCCATGTCTCAAACTAGAGACCATCTAATATATTGTCTCTTGCAACTGTCACTATAGCTTCCCTCAGAGTTATCACCTGTGACCTATCTGGAACAAGGACAAAAACAATGAACAAGAATAATATTCTTATAATAATAATAAAAAAAAATGAGAACAATAATCACAATATCTTCTTCACAGAGCTATTGCTTGTGACCTTCTTGGAACAAGAGCCAAAGTAAATAAATAAAATACAATAATAGGAACAACACTCTTCTAGTGTTGTGATCAATCATTCTTCCATGGTAACCTCCATGGAATTTATAGAATAACCAAGATGACATGCCTGGAAGCAAAACAAGAAGTATCTCCTAGAAGAGATGTTAGTTCATCTTGCAAACAAGTACAATAAGCATTTATATGAATAGTACTTACACAATGCCAAGTATTCATTGTATCTAGTAGTAATAGAACCTTTCAAGGACTGTTGTCAGAACTAGCATTGTAGTAATTATCAAACTTGATATGTACAAATTGGAAACTTATTAATTTAATCAATCAAACCTGGAACATGGAGTCTTATCGAGTGTTGTTGATTTTATTCAAAGTCTCCTTCACTCAAGATAACAAGTATTCTCTTCAACTTGTCCCCTGTACTTAAGACATTATACTTTCTTGATAGAAATCTGAGTTAGAGAATATAATGCAAATAAACTCTAAAATCTCAACCTTAATCAATCTAATAATTTGACTAAAGTTAGTTTCTAACTTCAATTTTGACCAGAGATTAGTACGATAATCATAAATTCAAAAAACAAATTCAACCTATATGTTCATAATTCCTCTGACTGTGTTAGATATGATATCCCTTCTCCTGCAATCACACTCAAAATAGTGATACATTTTAAATATATATGAGTACATACATTCGACAACATTAGTAGATAGTGGCACCATCCGATAGCAGCGACATGCAATGATGAACCTTAAAACTTCAAAGGTGCTCCAAATTGTAATCTAAAAGTAGCTAGAGATGCGCCAAAGATTATTCCCAAAACTTCACAGAAACTTTCACTGCAACTGGTTCTACAACTGACACTGCAACTGACATGAAGGAATTGGCACTGCAAACCTAGGGTTTTATGAGGAAACCCTAATTTTTCAACTTCAAAAATTTGTAGATCTGATCCAAGGAAGAGATGCACCTTGCTTAGGCGACCTTCTTAGTGGGTTTAGTAAGTGCTCAACAATCTTGATAATGAGGGAAACTGAGGATCTTCCTTCCAGCGTTTAGACTATTACGAAGGAAACCAACTCTGATACCACGTTGAAATTTTGGTATGCTCGTTTGAACATAGACAATGTCACATCATTTTCACCCAACCATAGGCACAAGGCCACCCCCGAGCATCCTAACCTTTACTTAGAATAATTATGGCAATCCTACTTCAGAACCAATAAATAAACCCTAAATACTAACTACAAAAATAACTCAATACAAGTAGAGCATTCCTTCTTCAAGGGTAGCGCACAAGAGAGGGAGTATCCATATCCATAGAACAAGTACCGTACACAACTGCAGCAGCTACAACTGCACTACTCTCTCAGACTTGCACCATAATAATATCACCAAGAGTATCACCAAGAATATCACCAAGAGTTTCACCAAGAACCACCAAGAGAATCACCAAGAATTTCACCAAGAACCACTAAGAGAATCACCAATATAGTGTTATAGAGATACCAAGACCCAATAAATGACCATACTCCCTTATTCCTCCTTGTATCTGTAACTGCAACTCTCCACAAGACTTGTGCACTTTCTGTCTCACCAAATGAGCTAAAACATCATGTATTTATATTAATATGTCAAATGACTTTTTTGGCTGGGCCGACCCAACTTTCTGGTAATTATATTTTATGTTTATCTTTTTCCTATGGAGTTGACTTGTATTTATGGAAGATAATAATCTAATATTTTTATTATTTTATGTCGACTTGTCTTCTAGGGTTTCCACAAATTTGTTTAATGGTTCACTTGCTTATGAAATATTCTATTCTAAGTCAAAGGTTACATGTGGAGGTTAATGCCTCCCATAGCTACCAAAACATCAACACTCACAGATCGTGAAAGGGAACCAAGATTTCCTCTTCTCCTTGGCACCCCCCTCCTGGGTATTCTAGGTGGGAGAAGTCCCTTTCTCATAATTGGAATTTTTCTTTTTGTTCCTTTTTCTTTTTTACTCCAGGTTGCTGAGGATTATTCAGTTGCATGGACTGCATTGAATGTGTTATCACCATTAAAATTTTTGATGTGAAATTGAGATTTCAGGGTTGGCGAGGTGATACACTGATTTGGAAGTCTGATAAATTTGCGTAACTTCCAGAAATGGAAAAAGAGATTAAATTTGGTGGAGGTGTTAGGAAAATCGAGCTTGAAAGGGTATATATCACAGTCCGCCGAGATCAACAGTTAGGAAGGATTTCGGGGTTGGAAACAACACGGAGGTTAAAATTTCTAAGCGGGCCCAAAATTTCTACCGTGGTTTCCCGCAAAGGTACGTGGCATCTTCAGACGCATTTCGGGGGGGAAAGTGGGTAAACTCAAAACCACCCCATCACACCCCCGAAATCACGTGTTAAATTTCATTAAACGGGTCAAATCCAAGGGTCACGTGTGGAAATGAAACTTGACGACCAGTCCAATCATCTAGAGACACATGCTTAAGTACTATTTGCCTGCGTAGTGACAAGTAAGCACTGCCAAATAACCGATTTAATACTCATCATTGGAAATCGATGGGAGAACATGAGAGGTTGTTATCCCTATAAGGAATTCCGTCAGTATCCCATGATTAGTACTTGATGACGACTGTTACTCAAAACATAGGTGAAGTTACTCTATTTTGGGTAATTGATGGTTTATTCCAGAGCGAGATACCTACAAATCGAATCGCTCATCCAATTCATGTGAAGTTGAGGGAAAGAGGCTCATGTTCCCTGGAAAACTAGAGGGAGTTGAGGAGAAAGATCCAGTGGTTTTCAGCAAACCAGGAAATTTGAATAATATGACAGGGCTATCAAGTAAAAAGAGAAAAAATGCATGCCATGTGTTTCCTAACAACAAAATCTCGCGCAAAATATGCTAACGAGCCAGAATCAGGCGAAGAGATCAGGTTGAATCCTATTATGATGGATTTGATCATTAATGGATACACAGATGGATACTACACACAAGCTAGAAAAATCAAAGGGGAGAAGCAACAAAAGGAGGAGGTTAAAGCTGGAACAGTCAAAAGCATTGAAGAAGATCAACCTAGCTTGGTTGACACATTAAAAGAAGAGATTGAAAAGTTAAAATGAAACTACATTCCAAGCTAAATCAAGTATGTTCCAGGAAATTTTGTGATATTGTAGACAAATGGCATTTGGTGGAAAGATCCCAGGTATTTTGGTTTCTATTTGTAAACTGTCCCGAGAAAGTAGGAGTTGGGTTTTGATAAGTTATTCTCTCTGGAACCGATGTCTATTTTGGAATCTTGGAGAAGATGATCCATTTTTTGGGTCTCATATGTAATTTATCTATATATATTGTTAAAAATATAAAGGAAGGGTTTGAATGGATGGAGAAGGGCATGCCTTCGTAGCAGGAAAAAATTGTGATTTCTTATGGATTTTAATATAAGCAGAGAAGGTTTTCTTATATAGTCGAGATTCATCATGGTGTTGATGTTCAACATGTTTTTCTGTATTTCATATTCATGAATGTGTTTTGTTGTTGGTGATAATATTTATGCAAAATAAAGAATTCATCTTGTTGGTGCTCCTTCTCATATCGATTATACTTGTTATGTGTTTATTGGTTTCTAGTTTAGAATTCACCCTTGATTGGTGCTCTTTTTTCGGTAGCCAGCCTTTATCTTTCTTCTTCTAAAGTTATACCAAGAGAATCGTCCTCTGTTAGACGCCTCTTGTCATATTATTCTTTCCTCTCTTTTTCCACTGCCATCTCATATTACTTATTTGGCTTAACACCATGCCTATTTTTCCTCTGTTCCCTCAGGAATACATAGCTTATAAATAGTCATACGATTTCAGGAATTGACCCCATTGCCTAATGGCCCTATTCTCTTGTTTGTCCTACCACTTTTTAAAAATTACCCTATTGCAGAATCTGACCTTTGTGTGTCCATTGCCAAATATTTTTTGAGTATTTTCAGTATCTATATGTTTGAGAGAGCCTTGTTTGGTTGGAAGGTTCAAGATCCAACCTAAAGTTGGTTGAAACAGTTACCTCTATCGTTTATTCATCAACCAAACAAATTTACAGAGAGTGCTAACATTATGGCGTCGTTGTTGGGGATGAAGGTAAAATCCTCCCTGGGAGAAACCACAAAGATCAAATCTGAGTACTGATGGTGAAGAGTATTCATAAACAAAAAGGTTATATATCATTCATCTGGCGGCTCCATTTTAAATAATCTAGAATTCAAAATTTTCATGGCGACTCCACTGCCCAAAGACCCAGTAGCCTGAAGATTTTATTGGCGACTCCACTCAAGCTTCAAATGTGATTCAGGGATTACACTAGAATATGAGACCCCTTGACAGAGGCATGAAAGGACATCATGGGAGAAAACAAGTACCTAAAGTTGAGTTTTTTCCAAGACATAATATTTTTTGTTATTAATTACCTTTTGTCTTTTCCCAAACATGCTAAACAAATTTTTCTTCACCTTCTGCATGCAAATGTTGATCATAAGAATATTGAAATTGTATGTCCTCCTCTTAAAGTTATACATATATCTCCTCAGTTTATCACCGATTTTGATCAAAATATCCCATCTGAGCCATGTGGTAACCATAACCAACTTGATGAGCCTCGTGAAACCAAGGTTGATGTCTCACCTCTTATACTTGATCCAAAACCCTCCAAGATTCAACATATATATAGTCCTTTGAAATTACCTCATACCCTTCATGATTTTCCTCCAAATCACTGTAAGTACCTCCTTGTTTTTGATGGGGAACCTAATGCTACCACTACTGAGAAACACATCCAAGATTTTGAGAATTTTATAGATTTGTTTGAGCTTGACCATGATGATGTTTGTATGAGGGCCTTCTCTCAATCCTTGAAAGGAGATACCAAAGAATGGTTTAAACATTTGCAGCTAGAGACAATTAGTTCATGGAAAGAAATGAAGAGTGTTTTTTCGAATTTTTGGGGCAAGAAGAAATCTTTGGATCTACAACTTACATAATTCTATACCTTGAAGAGGCAGAGCAATGAAACTATTTCTACTTTCAGTAGAAGGTTTTCTAGTATTTATTACAATTTTCCCAAAGAAATTCAACCCATTGAAGTTGTTGCTATGCTCCATTATGCCACTACTCTTCATCCATATTTGCATTTCCTCCCGATGGAAAGAATGCCTAAGTCCTTACTGCAAATATTTAATGATGCTCAGGATATTCAACACAATATCCAATCATGTGAACAAATTTGAAATGAGGGGTTGGATGCTCAAGAACATGAAAGTGAATATGGAAAAAAAAACAGTCGATTGGAATCTTGAGCATAGATTTAATAATATCATAGGTCCTCTTGAAGCTTTTAATGCTAATGACTTTGCAAAATATTATATTCCACTTATTGAAAAAGGAGGTGCTAATTTATCTTCTAATCCACCCCATGATAAGCATGGAGCTGATTTTTTTATATATTCATTTGTAGACATTCAAGAAGATGAATTTGCAAATCGGTCTGTTGAAGAGAAAGTTGATGTTCCAAGTTTGTTCTTGTTAGATGACATTGCAAATGTTGATGATTTTCCTATATATGATGAATATAATGATGATTGTGATGTCAACTTCCTAGAACAACCAGTTGCATGTTCTCTATCAGAAAATGCTCCTTTTCAGCAGCATATTGAGAGAAATCAACCTACATGTCATAGTTACAAAGAAGAAAGTATTGAATTAGTTGAAGAAAATTCTTTACCTTTATGCTTTTCTTCATTTAAATTGTTGAAAGAAAATTTGAAGATCATCACTGAAGCAAAGGAAGGTGGGAGGATGCCAAATCACAATGATTCACTTGAGAAAATTGATAAGAAATTGCAGCCATTGGTCGAAAATGAAGCTGAAGATGAGTGTGTTCAGCAATCCAAAGAAATTGGAAGATGTGCATACGAAAACAACGAAGAAAATGAAGAAGGTTTTGAATCGGGTGAACGAACCTTGCCATTGTGCTTTGCTTCTTTCAAATTGTTGAAGCAAAACATTTATAATGTTTCAAATCGAAAATCCTCTGGGCATGAGGTTGAATATGAAGAAATCAATGGACTTGCAAATGAGAGCTATCTTCCATTATGTTTCTCTTCCTTTGAATTGTTAAAAATAAAACATGGGATAACAAAGGAAGCTGATCAAGGAATTGTTGTTAAAGGTTATTTTTCTCCTCCTGAACTTTATGAAGATATTCAACAAGATCTCCAAGAAATTGAAGTACTCCAGAGTTGTTTTCCTTCCCCTATGAATGATGTGGTTATTCAAATTTTAAGTGTCCTGGACATGGATGAGGGCTCTGAAACCGCATCTATGGAGACTTCAAGAAATGAACAAGCAAATGACATAGAGTTTTAGGAAAGTAACAGAATAGTGTATGTCACGGTTCAATCAGAAATGTAGAAAGATCATAAAGAAGCAATTATTTTATTTGATTCCTTCAAAGATTATGGTTTTGAAAATGTTCTCAGAACTGAAGAAGTAGAGAAAGAGAAACAAACACTTATGAAGGAGGCATACCCTTCTGTTTTGGTTCATCAAGAAGAAATGTTTTCTCATATGTTTCATGGCGCTGTGGCATGCTATATGGAGTGTTTTGACAATCAGAATTTACAACTTATGATGGGTTGTAAGCTTAGGAATAAAGATGATGGTCAATCAACGTCAACATTAAATATGGATTGCTTGCTACCAGGGGGTTTATTCCAGTCAACACTGTCTTGTGGTTCAGAATATTTCCATTCCTAATAGTCTCAGCTGATTTTTTAGTCTCTTGGTGGAAATCAACCAATTAAATCACATGAAAATAAGAATGCAATGGAAAGAGTGAAACATGATTGTTGTCTTGTGCATGTTTTAAAGGATCCATTCGCAATTTTGTTGGAGGAAATAAACATTCACAATGTTTTTAAATTTTTGATATCTATATTCATAGGTAAATTCTCGAATGAATTATTAATTAACATGCTTTGGGGAAAGCATGTGCAAAGAAACTAGACAGTAGATAAAATTCTTGCATGGTTGCATTGACATTATGATTTCATTTGATTGGGAGCTCATTTCAGCAGTTAGGGTAGGTAGGTGCGAATAATATTGATGATAAAGCATTTTTTCAGTTTGTATTTTCAGTAATGCATGCAATTAGATTTTAGCGGTGTATCCAACATTCAGTCCCCATGCGAAAGTAGTCTGCAGACTTCGATTTTCAGTAGACATTTGTGACAGGTTAGAGCAGGGTACACACCTATTTTGGGAGCATATCAATGGATCATGCACAGGTTATACGCATTCTTTGCTACCTTATTGGGAGGATATCATCCCCAGTTGGATCCCATGTTATCACCATTTAAATTTTTGGTGTGAAATTGAGATTTCAGGGTTGGCGAGGTGCTAAACTGATTTGGAAGTCTGATAAATTTGGGTAACTGCCAGAAATGGAAAAAGAGATTAAATTTGGTGGAGGTTTTAGGAAAATCGAGCTCGAAAGGGTATAGATCACCGTCCTTTGAGATCAATGGTTAGGAAATATTTCGGGGTTGGAAACAGCATGGAGGTTAAAATGTCTAAGCGGTCCCGAAATTTCAACCGTGGTTTCTTACAAAGGTACGTGGCATATTCAGATGCATTTTGGGGGAAAAGCAGGTAAACTCAAAACCACCCCATCACACCCCTGGAATCACATGTTAAATGTCATTAAATGGGTTAAATCCAAGGGTCACGTGTGGAAATGAAACTTGATGGCCAATCTAATAATCTCAAGACACTTGTTTAAGTACCATTCACCGACACAATGCCAAGTAAGCGCCACCAAATAACCGATTTAATACTCATCATTGGAAATCGATGTCCAAATGTGAGAGGTCGTTATCCCTGTAAGGAATTTCATCGGTATCCCATGATTAGTACTTGATGGCGAATGTTACTCAAAACATAGGTGAAGTTACTCTATTTTGGGTAATTGACGATTTATTCCAGAGCGGGATACCTACAAATCGAATCACTCATCAAATTCATGTGCAGTTGAGGGAAAGAGGCTCGTGTTCCCTGGAAAACCAGAGGGAGTTGAGGAGAAAGATCCAGTGGTTTTCAGCAAACCAGGAAATTCAAATAATATGACAGGGATATCAAGTAAAAAGAGAAAAAGGCATACTGTGTGATTCCTAACAACAAAATCTCGCGTGAAATATGCTAATGAGACAGAATCAAAAGAAGATATCAGGTTGAATCATATTATGAGGGATTTGATCATTAATGGATACGCAGATGGATAGTACACACAAGCTGGAAAAAGCAAAGGGGAGAAGCAACGAAAGGAGGAGGTTAAAGTTGGAACAGTCAAAAGTGTTGAAGAAGATCAACCTAGCTAGCTTCACATGTTAAAAGAAGAGATTGAAAAGTTAAAACGAAACAACATGCCAAGATAAATCGAGTATGTTCCAGGAAATTTTGTGATATTGTAGACAAATGGCATTTGGTGGAAAGATCCTAGGTATTTCAGTTTCTATTTGCAAACTGTCCTGAGAAAGTAGGAGTTGGGTTTTGATTAGTTATTCTCTCTGTAACTGATGTCTATTTTGGAATCTTGGAGAAGACGATCCATTTTTTGGGTCTCATATGTAATTTATCTATATATACTATTAAAAATATAAAGGAAGGGTTCGACTGGATGGAGAAGGGAATTCCCTTGTAGCAAGGAAACTTTGTGATTTCTTATGGATTTTAATATAAGCAGAGAAGGTTTTCTTAGATAGTCGAGATTCATCATGGTGTTGATGTTCAACATGTTTTTTTTGTATTTGATATTCTTGAATGTGTTTTTCTTCTAGTGATAATATTTACGCAAAAGAAAGAATTCATATTGTTGGTGCTCCTTTTCATATCGATTATACTTGTTATGTGTTTATTGGTTTCTGGTTCAGAATTCACCCTTGATTGGTGCTCTATTTTAGTAGCCAGCCTTTATGTTTCTTCCTCTAAATCTATACCAAGAGAATCGTCCTCTGTTAGACGCTTCTTGTCATAGTAGTATTTCCTCTCTTTTCCCACTGCCATCTCATATTACTTATTTGGCTGAACATTGTGCCTAGCTTGCGTATGTTCCCTCAGGAATACATAACTTATAAATATTTAGACGATTTCAGGAATTGACCCCATTGCCCAATGGTCTTGTTCTCTTGTTTGTCCTACCACTTTTTAAAAATTACCCTATTGCATAATCTGACATCTGTGTGTCCATTGCCAAATCGTTTTTGAGTATTTTCAGTAACTATATGTCTGAGAGAGCCCTCTCTGGTTGGAAGGGTCGGGATCCAACCTAAAGTTGGTTGAAATAGTTGCCTCTGTCGTTTGTTTATCAACCAAACAAATTTATAGAGTGCTAACATAATGCACCTCGAAGGTCTGAGAGGGAACTATGGTAGTTTGAGCACTATTTCTAGTAGTCGACGGGTGTGATTTACTCAACATATGACCCATTTGGTCAATTAACTGGTTCATAGAAATATGGGAAATAGAACCAACTACACCATTGGCATGGGGTCTTGGGTTTGGCTTCCTGGGATATGTTGACGACCGAGGAGCATTTGGAATGATATCATAAAGAATACCTAAATGTGAGTAGATGAAGTATAAGTGTTGGGAACAAATGATAGCTTTCTCCTTGGTGGCAGCCCCGATCATAGCTACATCTCTAGCAATGGATGGTAGGAGGGACTTAGTGAACCACTCTGTAAGGAATTTTTTCAGAATCTGAGTCTTAATCATCCTACGTCGCCGACACCACTCATGCATATGATTAGAGATGTGGGTGGAATTGTCTTGATACAAAGAATTAAAGAGCTCAGTTCCTATCTTGTACCATATGGGAAATTGGTAATGCATTAAAAATGCCATAGCCAAGTCATTGAAGCTTCTAAAAGAACTGACTTTAAGTTCAATGTACCATTTAGTGGCGGCTCGTGTCAGGGATCTTTGGAAAATATGCAGCCTCACACTATCATCCATAAATGAGTTGGATGAACACCACAAGTGGTAAGTCATGATGTGTGTATAGGGTTCCTCTCCCGACTTTCTGTCAAACTTAGGAATGTCTGATGGTAGCTTGGATGGCATCGTTGGCCATGAGGGTTCATGGGATATAGGGTCATTCATTAACCAGGAAAACTCTAGTAAATCAAGTGTTGCAAGGAAAGGAAACAATGAAAATGAAGATTGGGAAGGAGGTGAAGTATATGTTCTCCCATATTGACCTTGCAGTCCCACTATATTAGTGCTACTGAAGGGTTGGGGAGCTCCTGAAGAGTGGGTGCCTAGAGTAATGGTGGCACCTCCAAGAGCATGAATTATCCCAGAATCAAAGATGCCCCCAAGGGGGTTTCCCCTAAGGGGAAATGTGGACCCTCCAGGAAGGATGTTCCCAAAGTTAGTCCTAGGGAAGAAACCCCCAGGAGCAGATGTGGACACAAAAGGAAAACCTCCCCATGATAAAACATTTCCCCCAAGGGATGTGCCCTTAGGGATAGGTGTGCTAAACCAAGGAAAGTTAAAACCTCTAGATGTACTATTGCCCCCAGTTTTACTAGGGATAGACCCACAACCACTAGGCATACTCCATCCAAAAGGTACACCTTCTCGTTGGAATTGCAGAAGTGGAAGGAGTTCCACTTCCCATGCGAAAACCAAATCTTGGCCCCCCACTGGAAAAGAATATGGAAGTGGGAATTGACATGGAAGGGATGGGCATAGGGATTCTAGGAATGTTAATGGATGGATATGACATGGATGACGTCCCCCAGATGGAGGAACCAAAAACAAAAGGAGTCGATGGTGTAGGTCCAATGGAGCTAAGAGGTGGCAATGAGGACACTGATGGGATGCCCCTAGGGGAATCCCCCCCTGTCCCATGTGGGGATGGGATCATATTCTTAGTTAAACTAGATGAGACACTCGGTCCTAACATGGTGGGAGGATGAGTGAACAAAGAAAAAGGCTCACTAGAATTTTTCCTTACTTGGAATAGTAAAGGGGTGTCTGGTTCAATCAAAGGAGGATTAAAATTCCACAGAGGAGGTTCATCGACCACTTCTACTTCAACTAAGTCAGTTTCATCAAACCAAATATAAGACCCTTCAAACACCTTTTCAGTTGTTACACACCACTTTAGAGGTGGTTGCACCTCTATATTAGGATTGATTCATCGTAGTTGACAAGATTAGCATGATGATTCAACTACGATGAATAAATTTATGTTACTTTCCTAACAAAAATCAACCTATGGTCGACCTATACTCGAAATCAAAGAGCACACCCCTAATCAAATCTAGGAAACAACAAGCAACCCAATTGGCTCAGGGGCCTTCCGAAAACCAACTTCGTGGGGGAGATGAAGTCTCCACCATATTGACTAGAGAAGGTGTGAGGAGAAGTTACAATGATCAACGTGAAACAACATTGACTGGTGCACGTTCCCTTTATTAAGGCAAGCACCCTCTAGGGAACTAAGACCATGAAAAATGTATGCCCCAGATACTAAAAGAACATCCCACCTACATTCACCTATGTGGATTCCTAGGAAGTGTCACTAAGGCTACCACCTAACAATCAATGGTCGGGCGAACAGTTGTAAGTCCGAACACACATAAGGGTAGGGTAGCTAAGCCAAAATATCTGAGTGTGTTAACCAACAGAACCCCTATATAGGTAATGATTGAAACATCATTTCAAACACCAAAACAAGTAGAGAGGGGTAATCTCCCTACTTGCCCCGATGAAACCTTGTTCTTGACTCCTGTGTTAGAGGAGCTTCTCGACACATCAGTTGTAAGAATGAATTTAACACTCTTTTAATGACTTCTAGGTTGATTTTTGTGGCCTTGGATAGTTTACTCTCCAATCCTAATCCAAGGCCCTAAGCCTATATAATGTTGATTATTATCAAAATAAAAAAAATTCTAATTGATTTTAGATTAAGCGCTTCTCTTTAGGTTTTTTCTTAGGTCCAAATATAATGGATGGAACTTTAGTGATGTTTGGAATATTGACGCAACCAAGAAATGAAAATATGAAAATGCAAATTGTTCACTTCGATGAACTCTAGCTATGGGAGGGAGAGATATTTTCTTTTCCTTTTTCTTTGCAATCTTTAGAAAGTGAATCCTCACAAACACCAAGAAACCAACAAACACAAACCAAATATAAATTTTTTGTAAAATTTGGCAACCAAACACTATTGCTAATGCAATCTTGTTCCTAGTACTTCAAAATTAATCTAGCATGCAACACTATTTTTGTCTTTATGATGTTTTTTCAATTGAAATGTACCAAATCCTTATCTAAGCAAGAAAGACAATTGCAAAAGGAAAACCAACAAAGGGTAGTGTGATATTGGTAGTGATGCCCCATGGCACCCTCCATTGTATACACGAGATCTCAACCCAAAACTCACAAGGAATGGATCTTAACAATGTAAAACCAAATTTCAAAAGGAAACTCAACCAAATGAAACAATCAATCACCCAACAATACAATTTCAAACTCCAAAGTTCACAAATGGAATTATGAAAAGAGGCCTTAAAATGTTTCACAAGGGATGATAACAAAATGTAAATTTTCATTTCCTTTTTTATGTCATGAAAAGAATGATGAAAAAAATATTGAAAAACTAAGTTCTAAAGGTTTTCTTCCCCAACAATAGGGACCATAGGCTTCACTAGAAAAAAACCCAGAAAACATTTCACAAAAACAAAACCTTTTTTGCACCCTATAGGCCCTTTTTTGTGGACCCTACATGGGTCCTTGCAAGTTTCCTTCACTAGATGAGAGAGGAACCTCACTTTTTGTCCCTCTGGTGACCTATGAGGATCAGTAGTGGGACTTGCACCATTGTTACATGCTTCACAGGACATATCTTTGTCAACCTGCAAGGATGCCTCGCGAGACAAATGCAGTGCAACAAGAGAGGGCTGCAAAAAAAAAATCTTTTTGAGAGAAAATGGGCTTGTTCAGGATCTTCAAATATCTCATATCTATTAGGTATGATCCATGAAAATTTGAGTGGAAGAAAAAAATATTCAAACCACAAAATAGAGGAAGATAAAGGCAAAGAGATTCAAATAGAGTAGAGTTCTCCCTAGTGGAGTCACCAATATGTGATGGGAAATTAGCTCACAGGTATCTCACTGAGTAGATTAGTAATATCTCCCTAGGATCATCCTAGTTATCCTAGATAGGAGGGGGTATACTTCCTATGGATTCCATAGAGACAAACAATAAGATACAAAGAGTTGAGTGAATGGATTACCTTTTCTTGAAGGTTGTCTTTAGCATATAATGATTGTTGCAGTCTTCAAGTTCCAGCTCCAACCTATACAACCTACTTATTGCACACCAAAGACAATACAAAACCATTATAATTGCTTCTCGATGTTAGAATCCTATATCTAGCTTGAATCTAACATGATCTATAATCTACAAGATCATATCTGAAAATTTATACATCAATGACAAACATTCAAGGGGAAAACCAAATGAGCTATTGATTTTAATCAAGAATTTACATCAAACATGCATACCTCAAGTGTTTATGAAATATTCTTCAATATCCTTTCTCCTTGTCTCTCCTTGCAGCTCTTTGGTCATGCTAGGATTCAATGACTTTTGTCTACAATGGTTGAATACCTCTACAATTTGGCAGCATAAGCTTTCTATTCAATTATTTCTTCCTTTCTTGTCCAAGGATTTCCTTTGTTATATAGATTTTGGAAGAGGCTTAGGAGGCTTATAGATCTTCTAGAGGCCACTAGAAACTTGAATAATGTGAGTTCCTAGGCTATTACCACTAAGATCCAACTCATCTCTTGCCCCTCGCCTCGTAACTCCCATTTTCTAGAAGTTTGGTAGTGCCTCGCTTGTTGATCTATTGTTCTCTAGTGAGGCCTCTCCTGTTGCATGCTAGGTGTCACGCAAGGCCCTCCAAAAATGCTCTGGAAAGGACCAAACCTAAGGAAAAAGTTGCATTAAGACTTCTATCCATTAATGGATTCATCTCTGACCTATATGGTGGAGATTAAGGCTATAACAAGAAAAGAATAAGAAAATGATCATAGAAAAGAAAGTGAACATAGAAAAGCAGGACCACTAAAATCCATTCCAACTTGACCTCTACTCTTTCAGTGCTCATCCCAGTCCCAAAATATTGATGTTGTAGCCTGAAAACCTATACAAAAGGGGACCCAAAAATTTTCGAATGAAAATGAAAGCATGGACTAGAAAAAGGAAAAAAGGGGTTTGGAAAAAGGTGGCACAAGGTATGGAAGATGTTGGTGTACATAAACACCATCTAGTCTCTTTCCTAACACATATTTATAGTGTCTCTCTTAGTGAATTATGTTGGGCCCTTCATTTTGATGAATAGAAGTTGCGTAAGTTATGTTGCAGCTTCATTTTGGTGAACAAAAGTTGCAAAAGCTGCTGAGGATCTGAATAAGAGACTAAAGGAAGAAATAGAAAGTGGTTGGAAGGACAACGCAACATCAGTTTTGAAGAAATTAATTTCAAAAATATCAAGAAGAAGAGAGAACTCTCGAGTTCTCAACTAGAAGACTTAGACTGGATTATATATATGGGATCGATATGATTGTAATGGGGTTGTTGGTTGTTGTTGGGTTTTGTTGTTGTTTCTAGAGTCATTGTTGTTATCATTCATGTTGTTAGCTTAGCCGAGTTTTGAGATCTGGGTAAGAACCGTACTGTCAATGTAATAGATTTTTGTATTATTGTAGAGTTGGAAAGAGCAAGGGACTGAGATAACCTTGTCTCACACTAGTTGGGGAGTATCTACTGATTACTTGTATATGTGACTCAAGCTGTGAGAAGAACCTAATATGATAATACAATTGGAGACCCAAATTTTAAATATATCTTGTGTACTTAGTCTTCTAATTCTCTTGAATGCTACTATGTATTATCTTTTATGTATGATATGATTAATTGCTTCATTGTGAATGGAAACACAACTCTGTTTCTTTATTCGCATCTAGGAAATTTTCATAACTGCTACAGGATTAATATATCTTGCGCAATACTAACATGAATCTCGATACTTCAGAGGTTTTTCTGAGTATTCTCCTTACCCTTCCCTCTCTTTCTCATCTTGGTTGCACTTTGGTACCTTTTGCTGGTAACTTGAGAAGGACCCTGGTTTGATCACTTTTGCACCAACAAAATGGTTCTATAGCCAGGAATTGTGTTTTAAAAGGGAATTCGTAAGGATACTGCTTATGTGGATCTATAGATATGATATTCAACAATGGTGGGAACGAAATTGTGATGCCTTTATCTAGAAGGAAGTGGAGTTGCGAAGTAAAAGTGTGAATGCTACAAGAGATTATATCTTTTACTCAGAAATATCGAGTGACTAGTATGATATATTCTGGGTAAAATTATCGAAAGAATTATTCCACTGGATAGATTGGCTACAAGAATCTCCAGAATTCAAAGAATGCATCAATAATACATGTGCATGGGACACAGAGAAGATCGCAACACTTCATCGATTTCTAGGTTAACACGAATCTGGAAGGATATATAATTGAATTCACAACTGAGAATCACCAATCGTTTTCACGGGCAGAAGAAATTTTCAAGAAAGGGGCGCGCGAAATACTGTTGAGGGAAATTACCTCGTGGATCAAAGTATTCCTTATGGAGGAGGGGATGATAACTATTCTGTCGACTGAGATGGAAGCCTAAAAACCTACGCTTGGGGTAGGGTGATTTTGGGGTAGGATCATGACCTGAGAAGGGGAAAGGGTTCTTTGACAGATGGGGTAAGATCAAGAAATGAACGCAAGAAATGACCGAACCTTGAGGATATCCACCATAGTTGAGAAGTGGTGGCTTGGAAAGGTAAATAAAGAAACAAAGAAGTCTGAGGTGTTGCAGAAAGAAATTGGATCAAGAGGAACAGATGAAAGAAAGAAGGAAGAGTTGATGAAGGTATGAAGAAAATAAATATTGGCCAGTCTAATATTAGAGTAGAGAGAAGAGTAGAGAGGAAGGAGTCACCAGGTGTGTGGAAGAGAAGAGGAGTGTGGAGAAGCAAGGGAAGACGAAGCAGGTCTGGACCTTGCAGGAGACCAAGAAGATTCAGCCCCGATATCGGGAAACATTGGGAATCAGGACGAGAAGGATGCTCCATAGGAAGAAAATGAGACCCCCCAAATCAAAGAAATCCACCCATAAGTCAATGGAACCGGCCTCGAATCACCCATCCCCCAGGTTTCCTCTATACCTGTGGTAAGATCTATACCGCATACTTATGCTAGTTCTATTCCATCACATCCAATTAGTAAGTCGTAGTCTGTAAGTGTAAACGTTGGGAGGATATTGCGATCCCCAAGAATATCGCAACTAGGACTGTTAAGTTTCATTCTAATAGGAACAATGAGACCCATAATGGATAGAAATATGGGAGGCTCGATTTCCCAATACCCAGAGTTCTGGGGTAAAGGGGACGAGGATATAGAGAAGGATTGGTTCGTATGTGAAGCCATTAAATATCTAGTGGGACTCTCGATGAAAACAAGTTAGTGAAAATTCAGACTACCTTGAGGGGTCGTGCCCTCAAATGGTACATGAAGGCTATTGAACCATGGGTGCAAGGAAAATCGTTCACCCTTGCCCAAGTTCATTTGAATTTCATCATTGAATTCAAATTACCTCAGTTATAGCAACAAGATCTCTCTAAGTTGCAAGAGATTCAACAAAGGGAAGGAGAATCTTTGTGGGAGTACAATTAGAAATTTAAATATGCTATTGGGAGGTTAGCACATCCAATTCATGAATATCACCAAAGGGAATGGTACATCTAAGGGTTACTACCTCTAATGAGAATTCATTTAACGCAACAGGGGATAACGACCTTAATAGATGCCTTGGAATAGTCGATGAAGATCGAAGCCATGGCAGGTTATCCAAGGAGTCTAAGGGCGACTAGGCCTCTAGTGGATGCAAATTTGTCACAACTCTAGGTACAAATATCGATGATAACAGAGAAGATTCAAGAATTAACCATACCAAGACCAGGACGACCTCAAGTTTGGTGCACAGGATGCTACATAGAAACGAATCTGGAAAATGGGGGAATGGGACCTCCTCACAATCCAATGGGACCCTCTCCAGGACCAATGGGAGGAGTTATGCAAGTATCTACGACCCCACCATTCCATGCACTAGGGATATACCATACCTTCTCAAACACTTAAACATCTTAGTCAACTAAGTATTGTGAGATTTTTCAAACACATGGGCATGTGCCGAGGCATTTTCCTATTATGCAGAAGTACATGACTACACCCAATACGATACATTGTGAGTTATGTGCATCCATGACAAAATATAAAAATCAATGTAGAGCGTTGGACGCGCTTGCTGACATATTAGATCAGACAACATTTAGAATAAACGAAACCCCCAAGGACTTGGAAGAGGTTAGGGAAGTGGGGTTGGAGGTGCATTCAGAAGAGGGAGAAATAGAGGAAGAGGGTCAATCCATTGTTACAACTGCAATGAACAAGGTCACTTGGCCAGAGACTTCCCTCACCCAAGATGACCATGGTGCTCTCACTGCAGAAATAATGGGCACGCAACTGAAGACTGCCCAGAAATGATTGCAAAGTGGGAAGATCGAGTTCGTCAATGAGGAGATAATATCATAATCTCAGAAATAAAAAGGAGGATTGAGAGACAACTACCTAATATCAACATCATTACACATAGAGGAGAAAAAACTGGGGCAGATTTAGACAGTCAGCCTAAGATTAAGAAAGTTATTCCCAAGGATGACAGGTATAACCCTTTGAAACAAAAGTTGTTCTTCAAATATGAAATTCAAATATTTAATAGTATCCCCACTCTAGAGATAATGGATAACTCCCCTAAAGTCATATCTCAACCTAAACTTGTGAAATTCCCTACCTCACCACCAACACCTAGAAATTTGGCAATTCCAAAGAGACACCCTGAGCAGTCTCAAAATGTAATCAATCTTTGGTTTCAATTGTTCTTTGAAATCCTAGGGGATGGCCAGCTTATGGAAAATTTGTGAAACACCATATACCTAATACTAGGAAATGAGGGAACCCTAGAAGACATAGTAAGGACCAACCTCCTTGAGAAGAATACCCAAAGAATACAAAGAAGAAAGGTGTGAACAAGAAAATAATTTAGGTTAGAAGCCTAACTAGATGTTTTTGAAATGAAAGTTGTCATGCTAGATTTGGGATCTGATATCAACATCCTACCCAAAAATACCTCAGAAGATTTGGGAAAACCTCAGTTAGTATATTCCCCCATCCAGTTGAGAATGGAAAACCAATACTGCATTTTCCCAGTAGGAAGGCTTGAAAATGTGGAAATTGATGTTGCGGGAGTTAAAACCAAAGTCGATTTTGAAGTAATTGAAATCATGGGAGATAAGGATACCTACCCTTATCTGCTCATAATTGATTGGGAATATGACAAGTATGATACCATTGATCTAAATAGGGACACCATGACATTTGAGGTGGATGGGATAAAAGTAGTTCAGCCCTTGGATCCATATTTAGGGCCTAGATACAGTGAACTAGTAGATAACTATTGGGTATGTGTTATATTCTTTGCATGTGTGTGTGTGGGTGCGTCAAGTTCGACAACTGCGTCTGACGATTCCTCTAGTAGTGCACTTTGTGTCGTGTGCACTAGGTGATTTTCTAGGGGGGTCCCAGGCGGGGGGGGGGAGGTATGCCCCCCCTAGTTACGCGCAATGCCCATAAATATTTTTTGGGCGGTTTTTGCTATTTTTAGCAGATTTTCTATTTTTAGCGGTTTTCTAAATTAATCCCGGATTAAGGGATTAGGGTTTTGGTATCTACGGAATACCTAAAAACATTGTATATATTATATGGTGAATGATGAAATTCGATATAATGAATATAAGAAAGGTTTTCCCAGTTGAGGGTTTCCGATATAAAATCTCTGTGTACTCTGTGTATGAGCCATTGATTAAATTATGTTTTTCCTAAGAGTATATATGCATTGCTTTACTTCAAAAGTTTAAAACTTACAATAACAATATGGAATCAGATGTTCTTGACAAATTATACACCATAATAGTAGGAACAAGACCAAATTACATAAATCCCTTTGCAGATGGATCGATAAGTTGGAGAAGCATACAGTCTGTTGATGACGATTCAAAATTAGCATTTGAAAGTTGGCAATAGGGCTCATATGAATGATTATCAAGACAATGTGAAACTATCAAATAAACGAGGTGGATTGGAACCGAGATCAAAGAACAGCCGACATATGATGGTACCATAGAGGTGCATAGTTTTCTTTCCAGCATGGAAGAAAAAATAGCGAGGGATCAAAGGATATTTGTTCTTGACTTAGCGTTGCAAGATACCCCCGCTAGATGGTGGGACACTCATAAAGCCTTGGTTATGGAGTGGGAATACATGAAGCAAGCCATCCGATGTTGATTCCAATGTAGGGATCAACTGAAAGAAGAGATGAATATAAACTTTCAAGATGCATAACTTTTCGATGGACGGTCTGACCCTAAAGTACATATTGAGCATTACTTGAAGTAGTGGCGAACTGTGGAAGTACCCTCTCACCTATGGGTTCAGGTATTTCTCCATTCGCTCGATCCAACCCCAAAATCCTGGTACGTACATGAAGATACCAGAAGACAAAAAAATTGTTGGTATACCTTACAAGACCAGTTTTGCAGGGACTTCTCCTTTACAAGTCAGTACCCTGAGCTCAACATAGTCCTCCAAAGAATCAAAGAAATTCTTTTTACTGACATTTTCAAAAAGAGATCAATTCTAGTAGTATGTGTTGACCATATTCAATTGATTCATTCGATTCTGAGTCTTGAATCTGATACGATAGTTGTAGCTTGATGTAAAGTTGATAAATATATGGAGAAACATGATGACTTAGAGGAACTTATAAGCTTAACTATTAAGGAAACAAAAGGTAGTAGAGAGATTCAGGATACTATACCTAGTCACACTTGTAGCTCCTATAACCATCCACTAAATTTGTGAAATGTTAATATAGGGATTACAAAGAATCCTAATATATCTTCTATAGGGGATTACTGGGATGAACAAACTATTAATGAAGTACACAACCTATTGCGGGAGTATGATGAATTGTTTCCGAAAACGTTCTCAGAACTAAAAGGTATAAAAGGAGCCATGGGAGAAATGAAAATCGAGTTCAAACCTGACTCAAGACATGTGAAGCACAGACCATACCACCTTAATCCTAGAATAAAAGATAACATCAAGAAGGAAGTGGACAAAATGATTGCGACAGGACTTATTTTCCCAATCGAAGAAGCAGAGTGGATTAGCCCCATAGTTATCTAGAGTGAGAAAGATACATAAGACATTTGGTTTTGTGTGGAATACATAAGTTTGAATTTTGCATGTGTGCACGATCCGTTTCCAACACCTTTTAGTGATGAAGTGTTAGATCAGGTTGCGGGAAAATAATCTTATTCGTTTACAGAAGGATTCTCAAGATATCCCCAAGTCAAAATTGTGGAAGAAGACAAGAAGAAGACCACATCCATAATTGAATGGGGATCATTTGTGTACAACATAATGCTCTTTGGCTTAAATAATTCCCCTGCAGTCTTCTCTCAATTCGTAATAGAATAATTTTGATAGTTCATCCACAAGTTTATAGAGTTCTACATGGATGATTAGACAATATACATCCCTCTAAAAGAACATGTATCACTACTCCGACTAATGTTTGATAGATGGCGTGAATTACATATGTCTATGAATCTAAGAAAGTGTATCTTTTGTGTACCACATGGAAATATTCTAGGCCATATTGTGTGCAGACAAGGAGTCTTGGTAGACCCAACTAAAGTTGTAGTCATTCTAAACATGCCTCCACCTACAAGTGCTAAATTGTTGTGCTCTACACCGGGACATACAGGATATTACCACGGGTTCATCAGTGTTGGGT
>JASDQU010370383.1:63145-75985 GCA_032191745.1 Picea mariana
TTGCAGATTCATTAACAAAATCTGTGAGCACTGAGAAGTTCTCTTGGTGTAGAGGATCCATGGGCATTGATGCCATGGATTGTTGACTATGTAACCTTGTAACCCCCTGTGTGCAAAGAAAACAACAAGTGGAAGAATGTTGGGTATGTGTTATATTCTTTGCATGAGTAGTAGTGTTTGAGCGTATGCGCCGGGCACGTAGGGGGGTTAGAGGGGGGGCCACTAGGCCCCTTGTCGGGAGTGCAGGGGGGCGGATCCCCCCACGCGGGGGTCCGGGGTTAGCACCCCTAAAAAAAATTTTTCTGCCTCAGGAAATGTGACACCTACCTAGGGAAACATGTCGTGTATTTAGGTGGTTTTTCGGCAAATGGTTTTTGCCGATGGTTTTCTATTTTCGGTTAAGAAATTAGGGTTTTGGACTAATCTAGGTCATTTGGTTAGGGTTTTGGATGCCGCTGGCTCCTATATGTATATTGTACTGTAAACAATGTAACACAATGAATGAATATAGAATATGCTGGTTTTCCCGATTTGGGTTTCTAGGGGAAAAATCTCTGTGTAATGTTTGTATTTTCCATTGTATCTTTTCTGTTCTTTTCTAAATATCTGTTTGCAGTAGATATTGTACAAGGTTATAATTTACAATCAGAAGATATGAAACTATCACCACACCTCTAGAAAAGATTCTAAATAAGTTCGAACTATTTCGGTGGACACCAGAGTGTAAAAAAGCATTCAATATTCTTAAAGAAAAAATAAGTACTACACCTATATTTATATTTCCCAATTGGGAAATTGAATTACATGTACATGTGGATGCATCAATCATTTCCCTGGGAGACATTTTAGTGCAATTAGGGGAAGGAAATATGGACCACCCTATCTATTTTTCCAGCGGAAATCTTTTGCAAGCTAAACGCAACTACACAACCATTGAAAGGGAAGGTCTAGCTAGGATTTATGTAGTACAAAATTTTAGACACTACTTGTTAGGCTCTCATTTCAATTTTTTTATTGACCACTCTGCATTGAAATACCTAGTTAATAAACCAATACTTGAAGGAAGGATTTGCAGGTGGCTACTGATCTTTCAAGAGTTTTCATTCGAAGTAATTGTCAAACTAGGAAGATGAAATGTAGGTCCAGATCACCTTTCCAGGTTGGAGTCAGGAGAAAGTGGTGGAGCAGTGGATGATCAACTCCCAGATGCGGACCTATTCCGAATTGAGGCCATCCTAGAGTATCTTGAAGACATTTATATCTTCCTCAGTACAGGGACCTTCCGAAAAACTTACTCTGCAACCCAAAAACAACATATGGTGGTT
Organism: Picea mariana; assembly: GCA_032191745.1. Lineage (NCBI taxonomy): Eukaryota > Viridiplantae > Streptophyta > Pinopsida > Pinales > Pinaceae > Picea > Picea mariana. The sequence continues at coordinate 64,471 of JASDQU010370383.1, forward strand.
CATGCAACCAAATAACAACTAATTGTGGGACAAATTTACAAATTGGGACTAGAAAACATTCTCAAACGATGTGTCTTGAACCACGAGAGGAAATATATCCTGTGGGAATGTCACAGTGGAGTTGCGGGAAGACATGTTGGAGGTAATCCTATGGCACAAAAGGTACTTCAAGATGGATTATGGTGGGATACGTTATTTAAAGATGCTAAAGAGTATGCTAGATATTGTGACACCTTCCAAAGAATAGGAAATCCATCACGCAGAGATGACTTACCCCTTCAACCAGTTAGAGAACTTTAGGCATTTGAGAAGTGGGTTGTTGACTTTATTGAACCAATCAACCCGCCAACTAAGCATTCAAAGGCCAAATACATCATAACCACAACATATTACCTCATGATATGGGATGAAGTAGAGGCATTTGAAGATTGTTCGATCGATACAACTTCTAGATTCATCTTTGAAAATGTCATTACTCGATATGGATGCCCTAGATGTTTGACTAGTGATCAGGGTAGTCACTTTATTAGTAGTACAATCACAACATTGACACCATAATTCCTTATACAACACCACAAGAGAATTTCCTATCATCCACAAGCTAACAGTACAGTGGAGGCATTTAATAAATTTTTGGAAAGAGGACTGACAAAAGTATGTTGCACAAATAGGGAAGACTGGGATGATAGAGTTCCAGCAGTTTTGTGGGCTTACAAGACTACCACGAAGAAGTTACACAGGAATACTCCATTTCAGTTGGTTTATGGGAAACAAGTTGTTGTACCTACATAGTTTATCACCCCTAGTCTCTATATAGCACATGCTACACACACGAAAAATGATGAGTCAGTTGCACAGAGGATTGCAGACTTGAAGGAACTTGAGGAAGCAAGATTTTTAGCATATTTTCATCAGTTAGTTGAGAAAGATAGACAAAAATATTGGAATGGCAGGCACATTAAGTCCAAAATATTTGCGCAAGGGGATAAGGTACTACTCTACGATAGTCAATATCAGAAGCATCCAGGAAATTTGTGCATGCATTGGTTGGGTCCATTCATAGTTGCGAAAATCTAACACTTTGGTACAATGAAGCTAGCACAATTGGATGATATCCTTTGACCAAGTTGGGTGAATGGTGTCCACCTGAAACCCTACATATCTCAAGAACTGTTGCTCCAGTACAAAGGAGCTAAAGAAATGTTGCTCCAGTCCAAAGGATTATGTACAGTAGTTAGATTTTAATTTTATGTAATTTATTTAATTCAATTAATAATGTCAGAGTGTGCATAGTTTCGCCACGACATATGTTTATTTTTTAGTCTAAGCATTGATTCTGTGCAGAAAAGATTATTTGGTCGCCCAAAATCGAAAGAGATATCCTTACATTAAATGCAGTAATTAAACATGATGAGGACCCCCATTGTGGGCGGAGGGGGGGTGAATCCGAACTACATCACAACCCATGTGCCATACGCATCCCATCTAGTCATGCCCTTTATGGTAGCTACAATAACCCGTTAGAACGTTCCATCAATCTATAAAGGTGCAATACTCGTATATTCCATCGATATCCCCACTGGGATTCCCAACCGTTAAAATGGTAAATCCCTTGGGTCAACCACATCCCTGTCAGTCCATACATTAAAATCTAAGATCGCCCTATAGATCTTACCCCGTTATAAGTCCCGTCGGACACCTAAGCCTAATATCATGTTTATGGCTTAATGATGAGTGTCTTTATGAGAGACTACAAAGTTTTTGAGTTATCCAATTTATAAGAGCCCGTGAATTCAAGGAGAGGGACTCACTTGTCATTAGCTAACTTCTGATTTTGAATTATCAGCACCCGAGCATACTCTGAGAAGTTTTTCGCTTCCCTGTCGCAACCTCGATCCCAACTCACCCAGTTTACCAAAGTTTCAAAGCCATCATGCCAAGAGCAGGAGGCCAGAGTTCGGCTCCCAAAGAAGCAATTCCATTTGATTTGTATGATCCCAGGATCGAGGTCATAGGCGATGTCAAGGGGAAGAATGAGCAAGTAAAATTCTTGGACCTTGACCTGATGGACCAAGTATTTTTTCCGCAGATGAACATCAATGTGTTATGGGACTTGGCTCCAGATGAAATGGGAGGCATGAAATTTGTCCCAAAACCATACTTCATCAACCTATTCAATTCCACAATTATGCACCTCAGGGACTTACCGGTCTTTGAGACCACTGGTGAGTTTGCGCAGTGCACAAAATTTCTGATCAGTTGAGTACATGATAGGAGCTTATGACTTGACCGAAGATATCTGATTCATTTGGATGACATCCACCATCTCAGCAGATTATCCCTCAAGGGTGAGGATGTGTCCAAAGGATTTCAAGGCCCGAGCAAGCATAGGAAGAGGAAGGGTGAAGTCAGCATGTACGATAAATTCCACACTCAGAGAGGAGGGCGCACAGTGAATATTGACCCGATTATTCCAGAAAAGGTCTAGACAGCCTACTATGTCATTGTGAGTAAGGTCATGTAATCCTACTATAAGGGAAAATGCACCTTATATGCTCTTTCAGTAGCAGATTTCTGCGCAAATGGAGTTGTGTTCAACTGGTGCAGCTACCTACTAGAGGAACTCCTAGTTGCTTGTGATGAATCTCAGGATAAAGACAAAAATTTCACATATTGATACATGTTAGTAGCATTTTCAATGCGTAAATTGAGACCACCCATAGGAAGACAGTTAGCACCAACAGACAAAGGTCACCTTGCGAAAATGTTTGAACCATGGCATGCAAGGGTGAATCATGAGAACCTAGAGTTCAATAATGCAGCCTTTTTAAAGTGGTACAATCAACTAATTGACGCAACTCAATGGTGGCACATACCACAGGAGTTGTTGAATCTCAACACCCGGAACATCACATTTGGCCTAAAGCACCACAATACCCTTGTCTATCTGAGGCACGTGAGGCCCAAGGACTTCCACTCAAGGTTGATACCTTTCTACCTTGATGAGTAAGCATTTGAAAAAGAGGTCATGTCATGGAACAATTTCAAGCACAACCCACGCAAGTTTGGTATGCATTACCTCTTTCCACTAGAGCTCATCAATAAAAAGGGGTAGGAAGAAGGAGTAGGGTCGAGTTCCATCCCAACAGAAAAGAATCAGAAGGTCCAAATTCCATCGGACTCAGAAGAAGAAGAGGATGAAGAAACCCTGGAGCATAAGAAGAGGACATTGCCATTGTTTCTGTAGCTCCTAGAATATTCCATGCTATCAGGGAAGGATTTCAATGACATCCTAGTTGTTGCGTTCATAGGGGATGTCTCAATAAAGAAACCCCAAATAGGTATTTCCCTTGTAAAGGTATTGAACCCACAACCAATATCTACAGATGTACCTCATACTAGAGTAGTCACTCATGCTGCCCAAACTGTGATCAACACACAGATGACCCTGAGTTGGATGCCAGTGCATTCTCAACTATCATTACTGAGAAAGCCCCATCGTCACCACAAGCCCCATTTCCACCACAAGAGACCATTTTTCCCTCCCTACCCACATCCCCAGAGCCAATGCAGCTGGATATCCCCTACCCTTCTGAGAACGTCAAATAACCCATTACCTTGACTACCGAAACCTTGAGCCAACCAATCGCTCCGTTGGTACCTATTTCGATCACTCTGCCTTTGGTAGAAATTTAGCAACAAGAAATCCCCTCATTCACCCCATAATCGCAGGTTCCCATTACAAAAACCATTGTTGAGATCCCCACAAATATAAGTGAGACTTTAGAATTTTTGCTACCATTAAGTATAGGAACATAGTAGGATAAATTAACACAATCTAGATAGAGCACAACATCACTAAAAGAACAACTGGAGCCATTACTCCAGAATCCACAGTAATGCGCATAACTGTTACAACTTTTCTTGGCAAAGACATAGGTTCTCCCTCTACTTCCAACGGCTTGGAAGACGAGACTTGCACATCAACTACAAGGTCCATCCCCAAGGGAAGAAGAGATGGAGACACCCTCATAACATTCGATGGCTAATGGACTACCACTACAAGTTCGATTACCCCTGGATTCCACTACTTCATCTGATGACCTCGCTCAGTTGTCGACAATGCAGCTAGTGGGCATAATCAGAGCCTCAACCGAGCAATTGGAGCAGAGGATCCACCAGGCAGAATGAGAAGATGACTTATAGAAGCAAGAAGGAATCTTGGCATAGACACAAAGAATGCAAGAGGAATATTTAAATATTCAGGAAGAGAATAAAGTAGAGAAGGTGAAGGAAAAACTAATAGAGGCTTGGACAATGATAAAAAGGACAACACCTCAGCTGCGAGAATCCAATGCAATACGTGAGCTTGTGGAAAAGATCAAATTAATTTAGGTAGCCTGGTCTGAGCTGGCAGAATGAGTGGAAGATATCGAAGTAAATTTGTGGGACAGTAAGTGAGAATTCAAACTACAACCCAAGAAGTTACAAGAGCAACTGGAAAAAGTGGTTTTGGAAGGAAACAATGCAAGAGTAACCTTTCATAAAAGGACTGCAGAGTGCACAACCATTTTCAAAGAGGTTAGTGATTGGATGGGAATTATTTCGAGGTGCAACCAAAAATTGGAGGACTTGCACTTGGAGATCCAAATTATCAACGAAGAAGCAACCAACACCATCAATCCGTTGGAACAACAAGAAAAATTTGACAAGATCAAACATGCGGACAATGATCTGAATGCACTGTTTGAAGCTCAAAAAGTGGCTAATAAATAAATAAGAGAACTTTGACCCGTATTCCAAACAACTTATATACAGATGCACCAAGTGGATGCCATAGCTGACTCGGAATGGAACTCTGTAGTTGCGTCCAAGCCAAAAGAATGCATTATAGATGCCACCCAGTAGTTTGTTTTTGAAGCTTCACTACTTCCCAAAAAGTGGTAGGACAAAGTGGAGAACCTACAAGTAGTTAGGAAAAGATCCCTAGAACTAGTACCTAATTTGGCCCCTTTGTTTGAAGAGGCCAAAGAATAAATCACTCCAGTAGGAAGTGGAATAAACTTAGAAACAAAAGATAAAGGTAAACAACAAGCCAACCCGACGACCATAGAAGAGCTGAAGATTTGAATTGGGACGAGTCAAGGATTGTGGTCAGATCCTATTGGGCCCTTCATTTTGATGAATAGAAGTTGTGTAAGCTATGTTGCAGCTTCGTTTTGGTGAACAAAAGTTGTGCAAGCTGCTGAGGAGCTAGAAAACAGACTAAAGAAATAAACACAAATCGGTTTGAAGGACAGTGCAACATTAGTTTTGAAGAAAGAAGTTGCAACAAGATCAAGAAGAGGAGAGAACTCTTGGGTTCTCAACTAGAAGACCTAGAACGAATTATATATATGGGATCGATATGATTGTAATGGGGTTGTTGGTTTTTGTTGTGTTTTTTTGTTGTTGCTAGAGTCATTGTTGTTATCATTCATGTTGTTATCTTAGCTGAGTTTTGAAATCTGGGTAAGAACCAGACTGTCAATGTAATAGAGTTTTGTATTATTGTAGAGTTGGAAAGAGAGAGGGACTGAGATAACCTTGCCTCACACTAGTTGGGGAGTATATATTGATTACTTGTATACGTGACTCAAGTTGTGAGAAGAACCTGATATGCTAATACAATTGGAGGCCCAAATTTTAAATATATCTTATGTGCCTAGTCTTCTGATTCTCTTGAATGCTACTCTGTATTATATTTTACATATGATGTGCTTTATTGATTCATTGTGAATGGAAACACAACTCTGCTTTTTTATTCTCATCTAGGAAATGTTCAGAACTACTACAGGATTAATCTATCTTGCGCAAGACTAACATGAATCTTGATACTTCATAGGTTTGTCTAAGTATTCTCCTTATCATTCCCTTTCTTTCTCATCTTGGTTGCGCTTCGGGTGAGACTTCTTCCCTCAAGGGAAGATGAAAATTTCAGCACTCTAGACTACATCAATACCTTTTATTGGTAACTTCAAAAGGACCCTGGTCTGATCACTTTTGTGCCAACACATTCCCACCAAAATTTGACAAGGGGAAGGGATTTAAGGAGAGTGAAGGCGATATTTTAGGTGTTGGAAAAAAATTGAACATATTAATACCTGTCTAACAGATTCTTTCATTTCTCCAAATCATATGCATTTATTTGGACTTAAAATAAAGGTACATAAAATTTAACTTGTACCTTTAAGGGTGTCGCACCTCCAAGATGGATACTTGTTGAAGGTGCCTCGCCTACCATCAACAGTCGTCGAAGGATATGGGAAAATATGTCCATCATATTATTATATTGTCGTGTGAGGGATTCCTCAAGAAGAATCTTGAAAGGATCTCCTGGTCCATCATCTCTCTTTTCTTCTACCATGGGAGGTTGATTGGGTCAGCAAGAGTAGTCCTCCCTAAGTGAAACTAGCGCGACATCCAACTCTCTATACCCTGACCTCGTCAGGGACATGCACCAAGAAATAACAAGAAGAAGACTTATCTGATACCACTAATCTATATTATATTGAGAATGAAATGAAACGCACATAGACATATGGCATAGGGTGTTGATTATTTGGGTTGGTTTTCTTTGATGTCAACCCTTGAAGAAAGTTTGGTAGTAAATTCCGGTAGCACAAAGGTTTGGGTAATGGACCCAAGTTTGTTTGATGTATAATGGTATGGGTTTTAATATATTTGAAGGTAAGACTATTCTAGGTGGATAGTACATGTCATTCCATTTCCGGTGGTATGTGGAACGTCACATAACTCCTCACGGTTAGAGAGTTATGGCCATGTGAAGTTGGAGAACCCTCACGAGTCATCTAGAAGCCCCAAAAGGTCAAAGTAGTCAAAGTGGTTGCAAAGAAGAAATTATTTAAATAATAAAGTGAATTTATGAGTGTACTATAAGTCAAAGTGGATACAAAATAAATTAATTTAAATAATAAAGTTAATGGAGAAATTACTAAGTTGACAAGTGGTTAGAAGTGGGTTAGCCCTAAAATAAGGAAAGTGGTATAAGATGGTTAGAAGGTAACCCCTTGAGGAAGCTACATAAAAGTATAAATAAGAGGCATGGATCTCTCATTTTAATTACACTTGAGCATGTTGAATATCTATAAGTAAGTGAGGTAACCAAAGGATATATAAGGAGAATTTCAGAGGGAAGGTGAAGTAAAGAAGGCTGAAATTCAAGGGAGGATAAATTATTTTGATGATGTTTTCTAAGGTATGTTATTTACAGGTCATCTCACCATTTTCGCAATAACATTTTTCTCTAGAATAATTCAGACCGCGAAATATAGAGGTCATTGAGGAAACATATCCAAGTAGTTGTGATAAAAAAATCATCTTGTGGATCATTGTATTTTTGGAGTTACACTCTGTGGAAAATAGGGTTTGTGGCTAGTCCTGAAACTAGTCTAAAACAGGTGTTTCGGGTAAAAATGTCATAACGTATTCATAACAGATCCAAATTTAGTAAGAATAAATGTATTGGTTAAAGTACAGTCTTTAGTTTTATTTGTACCATTTTCATATCCATACAACAAATATTCTGTGCGGGGCACGCTCTACAAGTTCGCTCTCTAGAATAAGTCAGAATTCAACAAGGTATGTCATTTTTGCTATAACTCATTTTTTGAGAGGTTCCAAGTAGTGAAACCTGGAGAAATTGCATAAAATACATTGACGAACATCGTGTACTATTTTAATATATTTATTCATTGCAAGCACACAGTTAAGATTATTTCAAGTTAGGGTTGTTGACTTATCCAAAATTACTCATGTGAGACTAAAGTAAAGTTTGATGAAAATGCTAGTCTCTTGTTGTTAAAGTTGAGGAAGGTTTGCAGGTATGTGATCATATACACCATGTATGTTATAGAGTTACAAATCAGATTTGGTGATGGAATTGATGAGGGATTTTGGTTGAGGTACATGTTGGGTACATGGTTGAGACAAGTAGTTGATGAGTTGGCACATACATGAGGCGTATAGTTGATGATGCTGGTACATCTTGATTAGTCATAGTTGATGAGTAGTTGATGCATGATTGGTACATACTTGGTACATGGTTGGAGGCACTTGTTAGTAGTATTGTTGACACATGGTTTATGGATGATGTAGCGTACTTGTCTTGGTATATTATTAGAAGCACATATTGATCTTGGTGATGATTATGAGTTGTTGTGATATGCTTGGTTGATGCACATCTTGGTGATATTGTGCATATGGTTGAGAGTTGTCTTGGTGATTGATCTTGGTGAGTAGATCTGATTTGGTTGATAAGATTGATAAGATAGGTTGTTTGGACATGTTATTGTGAGAGGTTATTTGTACAGGTTTGGTGCATGGTTGATACATTTGTTTATGGTACAGATTGAGGTACAAGTTGATGTATGGTACATGTTGGCACAATTTATTGGTACACGTTGTTAAAGGTTGTTTGGTGTAGGTTTATTGGTACAGGTTTATAGCAGTATATATCACAGTGGTTCCATCATTCTACTTATATTTCAGGGCGGTTGGACAGGGAAAGTATAGGTGGTTGTAGCCATCTTCCGGTTGTAGACAGAGAACATAGGGGGTTGTATCCTCCTTCTGGTTGTAGCCAGAGAACTGAGGAGTTGGAGCTTCCCTCAGGTTGTAGCCTGAGAAACTAGGGGGTTGGAGCCTCCTTCTAGTTGTAGCTGGAAAACAAAGGAATTTGGTGCTTCCAATGAATGTAATTCTTAAATACATATAAGAAAAAGAATTAAGTGGTTTTCTCCCGCTTTGGGTTTCCACGGAAAAACATGGGTGTACTGTGTATGTGTATGATTACTCATTTGTTCATTGTTTATTTACTCTGAAACTATTGGATGATAATGCTACATTGATATAACACTTGCATTTTATGGTTAAAAAGGATTGAATTTCTCTATTACTTATTCAACCCCCCTCTCAGTAATCCAACAATTGGTATCAAAACAGGTTCCTTCAGAAATCACTCAAACCACTAGAAGGAGATCATGGATTATTTTGAGACTGGAGTACCATTGTTTAATGGTTGAAATGGGTTAAAGTATGAGATATGGAGCAGAAGAACAAAAGTATTTTTACAGGCACAAGGGCGTTATATTTGGCTATCAGTCGTTACAGGATATGATAGTTCAAAAAGGGAAAATATTGCAACCAAGAAGGAATTGAAGAAGAATAACAGAATAGCAATGGATTTCATCTGGGAAGGATTACCTAATTGGGTAAGAGAAAAGGTTGGTAAATGTTTATCAACCAAAGAAATTTTGGATAAGTTACATGACATATATTCATCACCCATCGCAGATTCATAAAATGCCAAAGAAGATGCAGGTACAAATCAAGAAGAAATATGTTCACCATGTCAAACAGATTCAGAAGATGAAGAGTACATAATCAACAAAGGTATGTTTTTTTTATTTAATTGTGAAGAACACAAACATCTTGAAATAGAATGCCATGAAGGAAATGAGACAGAAAAACTAATTGAAAAAGAAGACAATTGTGAAGCAGAATTGATTAGTAATTTAGATGAACTAAGAAAAGAAAGAGAAGAAAACAAGTCACTCAAGAAAGAATTGATGAAACAAAAGGAAAGTGTTCACATTTTTCAAGAAGCCCAACAGGTCATCGATAACTTAAGAACTCAGCTAGAAGAATCCAGAAAGATCGAAGAAAATCTTGAATATCAAAAGAAAAATTTGGAAGCCAACATAGAATCACAGAAGGAATAAGCAGAAATGAGAGAGAAGATATTGACAGATCATTTTAAGGAAAGAACTAACGATCTAAACCAACTTGAGGCATAGTTTGGTCAAGAAGAGAAAGGACTTGAAGAAGAAATAATAACATTAAAAATCCAGATTGAAGAAAGAAGAAGTCATGAAGTCCCAGATAATGAAGAAAGAAGAATAGGTTGAGAAGATTGAAGAAAAAGTTGTCACATTGAGAAGTAAAATCGTCAAGCTCAACAAGAACATTGAAGAGACAAAAACATCCACATTATTTATAGAGAATGAAGAGAAGCACTCTCGGTTGCTAGAAAAGAAGAATGAAGAAAATATAAAGATTTATTCAGAATTACTCAAAGGAAGGAATCATGGTCAACCAGAATCTAAGAAAACTATTGAAGATACATCTTCAAGAAGACCATCCATGTTCAAGCCACAAAGAAGCTTCAATCATGATCATGATCAATCAAGGAAGAAATTAAGAAGGATTACACCACAAAGAAGATCATTCACTCCCAGGTATGCAAATTTCTCTTATGGTCATTGTTTTTATTGTACTAATTTTGGACATAAGGTTGCAGATTGCAGGGATGATAAAAGAAATGTTCAAGCAAGAAATGCCTATGTGGCCCCATGATGTTACAAATGTCATAACTATGGACACATAGCTAGTGATTGTAGAAGCATGATCGATAATTCCATGAAAGAGAACACTGATATCAAATATAAGAAAGTACGGATAAGAAAACACGAAGAACAAGTGAACAAAGATCAGGTCCTAGAGATCACAAGATTGGCAATAAAATGAGATGAAGAAAATTATACAGAGAAAAGGTAAGATGTCAGATACATAAAGGTTTGGAAAATAACTGAAAGAAAAGGACAGATAAATCAGGAACAAGTTCACGATATTGTACTTTAAGGCATTGCAGTGAAAGATGAATATGAAGACAGAATAAAAGAAGTCAAAGCTTAGAGAGATGATGAATCTACCAATGAAGATGATGATGAATACACATCAGAGAATGAATTGTTTTGAACCATATTTCTTAGAGACTCCTAGATAATATGAATAATAGACAGGGGGAGTCTATGCGCTAGCTGAGACATACCAGAGAACCATCCTACAAGCATATTGCAGAGCTTGTGTAGACNNNNTAGCATAGTCTTGGACAGTATGGAAAGAGATGTATTCGTAAGAACACTTAGCAGGTTTGGAAATATATATAACAGTGGATGAGAGCATGGATTCCAAATTGACAAATATTTTTTGGATACATGCAGTGCATACAACATTTTACATTCAAAATAGAGTAATTCTCATAAACAACAATAACAAAACTCCCTACGAGCTATGGAAAGGAAGACCAACAAATGTAAAGCGCTTCAGAGTATTTACAAGAAAATGCTACATCAAAAGAGAAGATGGCAGAATGGGAAAGTTTGACTCTTGTGTGGACAACGTAGTACTTGTTGGTTACTCAAGTACAAGGAAAGCATACAAGTGTTACAATCTGATATTGAATTTTTTTTTGGAAGGCATCAATGTAAGAATTGATGAAACAGGTGGATGACAATCAAAGGAAGAAGAAAATGAATCAGTGGAACAAATTTACGAAGAATAATCAAAAGATGAAGAAGAAGTAGAAGAGGAAGATGAATAAGACTAGATAGAAGTAGAAGAGCAAGTTCAATAAGTGCATCCAAAGACACCTAGAAAATGAGTACAAAAGAAT
>JASDQU010370383.1:105036-115822 GCA_032191745.1 Picea mariana
TGTACCAATCATGCATCAACTACTCATCAACTATGATTCATCAAGATGTACCAGCATCATCAACTATACACCTCATGTATGTGCCAACTCATCAACTACTTGTCTCAACCATGTACCCAACATGTACCTCAACCAAAATCTCTCATCAATTTAATCACCAAATCTGATTTGTAACTCTATAACATGCATGGTGTATATGATCACATACCTGCAAACCTTCCTCAACTTTAACAACAAGAGACTAACATTTTCATCAAACTTTACTTTAGTCTCACATGAGTAATTTTGGATTAGTCAACAACCCTAACTTGAAATAATCATAACTATGTGCTTGCGATGAATAAATATATGAAAATAGTACACAATGTTCTTCAATGTATTTTATGCAATTTTCTTCAGGTTTCACTACTTGGAACCTCTCAGAAAATGAGTTATAGAAAAAATGGCATACCTTGTTGAATTCTGACTTATTCTAGAGAGAGAACTTGTAGAGCGTGCCCCACACAGAATATTTGTTGTATGGATATGAAAATGGTACAAATAAAACTACATACTGTACTATAACCAATACATTTGTTCTTACTAAATTTGGATCTGTTATGAAGAAGTTATGACATTTTTACCCAAAACACCTGTTTTAGACTAGTTTCAGGACTAGCCACAAACCCTATTTTCCACAGAGTGTAACTCCAAAAATACAATGATCCACAAGATGAATTTTTTATCACAACTACTTGGATATGTTTCCTCAACAACCTCTATATTTCGTAGTCTGAATCATTCTAGAAAAAAACATTATTGCAAAAATGGTGAGATGACCTGTAAATAACATACCTTAGAAAGCATCATCAAAATAATTTATCCTCCCTTGAATTTCAGCCTTCTTTACTTCACCTTCCCTCTGAAATTCTCCTTAGATATCCTTTGGTTACCTCACTTACTTATAGATATTCAACATGCTCAAGTGTAATTAAAATGAGAGATCCTTGCCTCTTATTTATACTTTTATGTAGCTTCCTCAAGGGGTTACCTTCTAACCATCTTAAACCGCTTTCCTTATTTTAGGGCTAACCCACTTCTAACCACTTGTCAACTTAGTAATTTCTCCATTAAGTTTATCATTTAAATTAATTTCTTTTGTATCCACTTTGACTTATAGTACACTCATAACTTCACTTTATTATTTAAATAATTTCTTCTTTGCAACCACTTTGACTACTTTGACCTTTTGGGGCTTCTAGATGACTTATGAGGGTTCTCCAACTTCACATGGCCATAACTCTCTAACCGTGAGGAGTTATGTGACGTTCCACATACCACCAGAAATGGAATGACATGTACTATCCACCTAGAATAGTCTTACCTTCAAATATATTAAAACCCATACCACTATACATCAAACAAACTTGGGTCCATTACCCAAACCTTTGTGCTACCGGAATTCACTACCAAAATATCTTCAAGGGTTGACATCAATGAAAACCAACCCAAATAATCAACACCCTATGCCATATTTCTATGTGTGTTTTATTTCATTCTCAATATAATTTGGATTAGTGGTATCAGATAAATCTTCTCTTTGTTATTTCTCGATGCATGTCCCTGATGAGGTCAGGGTATAGAGATTTGGATCTCGAGCTAGTTTCACTTAGGGATGACTGCTCTTGCTGACCCAATCAACCTCCCATGGTAGAAGAAAAGAGAGATAATGGACCAGGAGATCCTTTCAAGATGCTTCTTGAGGAATCTCTCGCCCCACAATATAATAATATGATTGACAGATTTTTCCATATCCTTCGACGACTGTTGATGGTAGGTGAGGCACCTTCAACAAGTATCCATTTTGGAGGTGTGACACCCTTCAAGGTACAAGTTAAGTTTTATGTCCCTTTATTTGAAGGCCGGATAAATGCATATGATTTGGAGAAATGGAAGAATCTGTTAGATGGGTATTAATATGTTCAATTTTTTTCCAACACCTAAAATATCGCCTTCACTCTCCTTAAATCCCTTCCCCCTGTCAAATTTTGGTGGGAATGTGTTGGCGCAAAAGTAATCACACCAGGGTCCTTCTGAAGTTACCAATAAAAGGTATCGATGTAGTCTAGAGTGCTGAAATTTTAATCTTCTCTTGAGGGAAGAAGTCTCACCCGAAGCACAACCAAGACGAGAAAGAGAGGGAATGATAAGGAGAATACTTAGACAAACCTATGAAGTATCAAGATTCATGTTAGTCTTGCGCAAGATAGATTAATCCCATAGCAGTTCTAAACATTTCCTAGATGAGAATAAAGAAACAGAGTTGTGTTTCCATTCACAATGAATCAATAAAGCACATCATACATAAAATATAATACAGAGTAGCATTCAAGAGAATCAGAAGACTAGGCACACAAGATATATTTAAAATTTGGGCCTCCAATTGTATTAGCATATCAGGTTCTTCTCACAGCTTGAGTCACATATACAAGTAATCAATAGATACTCCCCAACTATTCTGAGACAAGGATATCTCAGTCCCTCACTCTTTCCAACTCTACATTAATACAAAACTCTATTACATTGACAGTCTGGTTCTTACCCAGATTTAAAAACTCATCTAAGCTAACAACACGAATGATAAAAACAATGACTCTAACAACAACAACAAAAACCCAGCAAAAACCAACAACCCCATTACAATCATATTGATCCCATATATATAATCCAGTCTAGGTATTCTATTTGAGAACCCAAGAGTTCTCTCCTCTTCTTGATCTTGTTGCAACTTCTTTCTTCAAAACTGATGTTGCACTGTCCTTCAAACCGATTTGTGTTTATTTCTTTAGTCTATTTTCCATCTCCTCAACAGCTTGCACAACTTTTTTTCACCAAAATGAAGTTGCAACATAACTTACACAACTTCTATTCATCAAAATGGAGGGCCCAACAGGATCCGACCACAATCCTTGACTCGTCCCAATTCAAATCTTCATCTCTTCCGTGGTCTTCAGGTTGGCTTGTTGTTTACCTTTATCTTTTGTTTCTAAGTTTATTCCACTTCCTACTAGAGTGATTTCTTCTTTGGCCTCTTCAAATGAAGGGGCCAACTTAGGTACTATTTCTAGGGATATTGTCCTGACTATTTGTAGGTTCTCCACTTTTCCCTACCACTTTCTGGCAAGTAGTGAAGCTTCAAAAACAAACTATTGGGTGGCATCTGTAATGCATTATTTTGGCTTGGACACAACTACAGAGTTCCATTCTGAGTCATCTATGGTGTCCACTTGGTGCATCTATAGATAAGTTGTCTATAATATGGGTCAAAATTCTCTTATTTTTTTATTAGCCACTTTTTGAGCTTCAAACAGTGCATTCAGATCATTGTCCATTTGTTTGATCTTGTCAAATTTTTCTTGTTGCTCCAGTGGATTGATGGTGTTGGTTGCTTCTTCATTGATAATTTGAATCTCCAAGTGCAAGTCCTCCAATGTTTGGTTGCACCTCGAAATAATTCCCATCCAATCGCTAACCTCTTTGAAAATTGTTGTGCACTCTGCAGTCCTTTTATGAAAGGTTACTCTTGCATTGTTTCCTTCCAAAACCACTTTTTCCAGTTTCTCTTGTAACTTCTTGGGTTGTAGTTCGACTTCTCACTTACTGTCCCAAAAATTTACTTCGATATCTTCCACTCATTCTGCCAGCTCAGACCAAGCTACCTGAATTAATTCGATCTTTTCCGCAAGCTCACTTGTTGCAGTGGATTCTCGCAGCTGAGGTGTTGTCTTTTTTATCATTGTCCAAGCCTCTGTTAGTTTTTCCTTCACCTTCTCTACTTTATGCTCTTCCTGAATCTTTAAATATTCCTCTTGCGTTCTTTTTGTCTATGCCAAGATTCCTTCTTTCTTCTATAAGTCAGCTTCTCATTCTGCCTAGTGGATCCTCTGCTCCAATTTCTCGATTGAGGCTCTGATTATGCTCACTAGTTGTGTTGTCGACAACTGAGTGAGGTCATCAGATGAAGTAGTGGCAACCAGGGGTAATCCAACTTGTAGTGGCAGTCCACTAGCCATCGAATGTTATGAGGGTGTCTCCAACTCTTCTTCCCCTGGGGATGGAACTTGCAGTTGATGTGCAAGTCTTGTCTTCCAAGCCGTTGGAAGTAGAGGGAGAACCTATGTCTTTGCCAGGAAAAGTTGTAACAATTATGTGCATTACTGTGGATTCTAGAGTAATGGCTCCAGTTGTTCTTTTAGTGATGTTGTGCTCTATCTGGATTGTGTTGATTTATCCTACTATGTTCCTATCCTTAATTGTAGCAAAAATTCTAAAGTCTCACTTCTATTTGTGGGGATCTCAACAATGGTTATTGTAATGGGAACCTACGATTCTAGGGTGACTGAGGGGATTTCTTGTTGCTAAATTTCTACCAAAGGTAGAGTGACCAAAATAGGTACCGACAGAGTGATTGGCTGGCTCAAGGTTTCGATAGTCAAGGTAATGGGTTCTTTGACGTTCTCGGAAGGGTAGGGGATATCCAACTGCATTGGCTTCGAGGATGTGGGTAGGGAGGGAAAAATGGTCTCTTGTGGTGGCAATGGGGCTTGTGGTGACAATGGGGCTTGCTCAGTAATGACAGTTGAGAATGCATTGGTATCCAACTCAGGGTCATCTATGTGTTGATCACAGTTTGGGCAGCATGAGCGACTTCTCTAGTATGAGGTACATCTGTAGATATTGGCTGTGGGTTCAAGATCTTTACAAGGGAAATACATGTTTGGGGTCTTGATTGAGACATCCCCTATGAAAGAAACAGCTAGGATGTCTTTGACATCCTTCCCTCATAGCATGGCATATTCTGGGAGCTTCAGAAACAATGGCAATGTCCTCTTCTCATGCTCCAGGGTTTCTTCATCCTCTTCTTCTTCTGAGTCCGATGGAATTTGGACCTTCTGATTATTTTCTGTTGGGATGGAACTCGACCCTACTCTTTCTTCCTGCCCCTTTTTATTCATGATCTCTAGTGGCAAGAGGTAATGCATACCAGAATTGTGTGGGTTGTGCTTGACGTTGTTCCATGACATGACCTCTTTTTCAAATGCTTACTCATCAAGGTAGAAAGGTAGAAACCTTGAGTGGAAGTCCTTGGGCCTCATGTGCCTCGGATAGACAAGGGTATTGTGGTGGTTTAGGCCAAATGCGATGTTCCAGGTGNATTAGTTGATTGTACCACTTTAAAAAGGCCACATTGTTGAACTCTAGGTTCTCATGATTCACCCTTGCATGCCATGGTTCAAACATTTTCACAAGGCGACCTTTGTCCATTGGTGCTAACTGTCTTCTTGTGGGTGGCCTCAATTTACACATTACAAATGCTACTAACATGTATCCATATGTGAAATTTTCTTCTTTCTCCTGAGATTCATCACAAGCAACTAGGAGTTCCTTTAGGAGGTAGCTGCACCAGTTGAACACAACTCCATTTGTGAAGAAATATTCTACTGAAATAGCATCTAAGGTGAATTTCCCCTTATAGTAGGATTGCATGACCTTACTTACAATGACATAGTAGGCTGTCCAGACCTTTTCTGGAATAATCGGGTCAATATTCACTATGCGCCCTCCTCTTCGAGTGTGGAATTTATCGTACATTTTGACTTCACCCTTCCTCTTCCTGTGCTTGCTCGGGCCTTGAAATCATTTGGACACATCCTCACCCTCGAGGGATAATCTGGTGAGATGGTGGATGTCATCTGCATGAATCAGATATCTTCAGTCAAGCCATAGGCTCCTATCATGCACTCAACTGATCAGAAATTTTGTGCACTGTGCTACCTCACCAGTGGTCCCGAAGACTGGTAAGTCCTTAAGGTGCATAATTGTGGAATTGAACAGGTTGATGAAGTATGGTTCTGGGACAAATTTCATGCCTCCCATTTCATCTGGAGCCAAGTCCCATAACACACTGATGTTCATCTGCGGAAAAAATACTTGGTCCATCAGGTCAAGGTCCAGGAATTTTACTTGCTCAGTCTTCCCCTTGACATCGCCTATGACCTCGATCCTAGGATCATATGAATCAAATGGAATTGCTTCTTTGGGATCTGAACTCTGGCCTCCTTCTGCTCTCAGCATGTTGGCTCTGAAACTCTGGTAAACTGGGTGAGTTGGGGTTGGGGTTGCGACTGGGAGAGAAAAAATTCTCAGAGTATGCTCGGGTGTAGATAATTCAAAATCAGAAGTTAGCTAATGACAAGTGAGTCTCTCTCCTTGAATTCACGGGATCTTATAAACTGGATAACTCAAAAAATTTGTAGTCTCTCATAAAGACACTCATCATTAGGCCATAAACGTGATATTAGGCTTAGGTGTCCAACGGGACTTGTAACGGGGTAAGATCTATAGGATGATCTTGGATTTTAATGTATGGACTGACAAGGATGTGGTCGACCCGAGGGATTTAATGTTTTAACGGTTGGGAATTCCGACGGGGATATCAATGGAATATATGAGTATCACACCTTTATGGATTGATGGAATGTTTCGACGGGTTATTGAAGCTACCATAAAGGGCATGACTAGACGGGATGCATATGGCACATGGGTTGTGATCTAGTTCGGATTCACCCCCCCTCCGCCCACAATGGGGGTCCCCGTCATGTTTAATGACTGCATTTAGTGTAAGGGTAGCTCTTCTGATTTTGGGCGTCCAAATAATCTTTTATGCACAGAATCAGTGCTTAGACTAAAAGATAAGCATATGTCATGGTGAAACTATGCACACTCCGACATTATTAACTGAATTAAAGAAATTACATAAAATTAAAATCTAACTACTGTACATAATCCTTTGCATTAGAGAAAAATTTCTTTGGCTCCTTTGGACTGGAGAAATAGTTCTTGAGATATGTAGGGTTTCAGGTGGACACCATTCACCCAGCCTGGTCGAAGGATACCATCTAGTTGTGCTAGCTTCACTATACCAGAGTGTTAGATTTCTGCAACTATGAATGGACCCAACCAATGCATGCACAACTTGCCTAGATGCTTCTGATATCGGCTATCGTATAGTAGTACCTTATCCCCTTGCATAAATATTTTGGACTTAATGTGTCTACCATTCCAATATTTTTTTCTATCTTTCTCAATTGACTGATGAAAATATGTTAAAAATCTCGCTTCCTCATGTTCCTTCAAGTCTACAATCCTCTGCGCAATTGATTCATCATTTTTCATGTGTGTAGCCTGTGCTATATAGAGACTAGGGGTGATAAACTATGCAAGTACAACAACTTCTTTCCCATAAACAAACTTAAATGGAGTATTCATGTGTAACTTCTTCGTGGTAGTCCTGTAAGCCCACAAAACTGCTGAAACTCTATCATCCCAGTCTTCCCTGTTTGTGCAACATACTTTTGTTAGTCCTCTTTCCAAAAATTTATTAAATGCCTCCAATGTACTGTTAGCTTGTGTATGATAGGGAATTCTCTTATGGTGTTGTATAAGGAATTATGTTGTCAATGTTGTGATTGTACTACTAATAAAGTGACTACCCTGATCACTAGTCAAACATCTAGGGAATCCATATCGAGTAATGACATTTTCAAAGATGAATCTAGAAGTTGTGTCAATCGAACAATATTGAACTGCCTCTGCTTCATCCCATCTCATGAGGTAATATGTTGCGGTGATGATGTATTTGGCCTTTGAATGCTTAGCTGGCGGGTTGATTGGTTCAATAAATTCAACAACCTACTTCGCAAATGCCTAAAGTTCTCTAACTGGATGAAGGGGTAATTCATATCCACGTGATGGATTTCCTATTCTTTGGAAGGTGTCACAATATATAGCATACTCTTTAGCGTCTTTAAATAACGTATCCCACCACAATCCATCTTGAAGTACCTTTTGTGCCATAGCATTACCTCCAACATGTCCTCCCGCAACTCCACTGTGACATTCCCACAGATATATTTCCTCTCGTGGTTCAAGACACATCGTTTGAGAATGTTTTCTAGTCCCAATTTGTAAATTTGTCCCACAATTAGTTGATAGTTGGTTGCGCGAACCACCATATGTCATTTTTGGTTGCAGAGTAAGTTTTTCAGAAGGTCCCTGTACTGAGGAAGATATAAATGTCTTCAAGATACTCTGGGATGGCCTCAATTTGGAATAGGTCCGCATCTGGGAGTTGATCATCCATACTCCACCACTTTCCCTTGACTCCAACCTAAAAAGGTGATCTAGACCTACATTTCATCTTCCTAGTTTGACATTTACTTCGAATTAAAACACTTGAAAGATCAGTAGCCACCTGCAAATCCTTCCTTCAAGTATTGGTTTATTAACTAGGTATTTCAACGCAGAGTGGTCAGTAAAAAAATTGAAATGAGAGCCTAACAAATAGTGTCTAAAATTTTGTACTACATAAATCCTAGCTAGACCTTCCCTTTCAACGGTTGTGTAGTTGCGTTCAGCTTGCAAAAGTTTTCTGCTGGAAAAATAGATAGGGTGGTCCATATTTCCTTCCCCTAATTGCACTAAAATGTCTCCCAGGGAAATGTTTGATGCATCCACATGTACATGGAATTCAATTTCCCAATTGGGAAATATAAAGATAGGTGCAGTACTTATTTTTTCTTTAAGAATATTGAATGCTTTTTTACACTTTGGTGTCCACCGAAATAGTTTGGACTTCTTCAAAATCTTTTCTAGAGGTGTGGTGATAGTTTCATATCTTCTGATGAACCTGTGGTAATATCATGTATGTCCCAGTGTAGAGCACAACAATTTATCACTTGTAGGTGGAGGCATGATCAGAATGACCGCAACTTTAGCTGGGTCTACCAAGACTCCTTCTCTGCACACAATATGGCCTAGAAGATTGCCATGTGGTACACAAAATATACACTTTCTTACATTCATAGATATATGTAATTCACGCCATCTATCAAACATTAGTCGGAGTAGCGCTACATGTTATTTTAGCAGGATGTATATTGTCCAATCATCCATGTAGACCTCTACAAACTTGTGGATGAACTATCGAAATGCTTCTATTACGATCTGAGAGAAGACTGCGGGGAATTATTTAAGCCGAAGGGCATTATGTTGTATGCGAATGATCCCCATTCAGTTATGAATGTGGTCTTCTTCTTGTCTTCTTCCATAATTTTGACTTGGCTATATCTTAAGAATCCTTCTGTAAACGAATAAGATTATTTTCCCGTAACCTGATCTAACACTTCATCACTGAAAGGTGTTGGAAGCAGATCATGCACACATGGAAAATTTAGACTTATGTATTCCACACATAACCAAATGTCTTATGTATCTTTCTTACTCTAGATAACTATGGGGATAATCCACTCTGCTTCTTCGATTGGGAAAATAAGTCCTATCATAATCATTTTGTCCACTTCCTTCTTGACCTTATCTTTTATTCTAGGATTAAGGTGGTATGGTCTGTGCTTCACAGGTCTTGAGTTGGGTTTCAACTCGATTTTCATTTCTCCCATGGCACCTTTTATACCTTTCAGTTCTGAGAACGTTTTTGGAAACAATTTCTCATACTCCCGCAACAGGCTGTGTACTTCATTCATAGTTTGTTCATCCCAATAATCCCCTATAAAAGCTATCTTATGATGCTTTGTACTCCCTATATTAACATTTCACAAATTTAGTGGATGGTTATAGGAGCTACAAGTGTGACTAGGTATAGTATCCTGAATCTCTCTGCTACCTTTTGTTTCCTGGATAGTTAAGCTTATAAGTTCCTCTAAGTCATCATGTTTCTCCATATATTTATCAACTTTACATCAAGCTACAACTATTGTATCAGATTTAAGACTCAGAATAGAATGAAGCAATTGAATATGGTCAACACATACTACTAGACTTGATCTCTTTTTGAAAATGTCAGTAAAAAGAATTTCTCTAATTCTTTGGAGGACTATGTTGAGCTCAGGGTATTGACTTGTAAAGGAGAAGTCCCTACAAAACTGGTCTTGTAAGGTATACCAACAATTTGTTTTTCTTCTGGTATCTTCATGTATGTAGCAGGATTTTGGGGTTGGACCGAGAAAATGGAGAAATACCTGAACCCATAGGTGAGAGGGTACTTCCCCAGCTCGCCACTACTTCAAGTAATGCTCAATATGTACTTTAGGGTCAGACCGTCCATCGAAAAGTTGTGCATCTTGAAAGTCTATATTCATCTCTTCTTTCATTTGATCCCTACATTGGAATCAACATCAGATGGCTTGCTTCACGTCTTCCCACTCCATAATCAAGGCTTTATGAGTGTCCCACCATATAGTGGGGGTATCTTGCAAGGCTAAGTCAAGAACAAATATCCTTTGATCCCTCGCTATTTTTTCTTCCATGCTGGAAAGAAAACTGTGCACCTCTATGGTACCATCATATTGCAGGTGTTCTTTGATCTCGGTTCCAATCCACCTCGTTTCTTTGATAGTTGCACATCGTCTTGAGAATCGTTCATATGAGACCTGCTGCCAACTTTCAAATGCTAATTTTGAATCGTCGTCAACAGACTGTATGCTTCTCCAACTTATCGATCCATCTACAGAGGGATTTATGTAATCTAGTCTCGTTCATGCTATTATGGTGTACAATTTGTCAAGAGAATCTGATTCCATATTGTTATTGTAAGTTTTAAACCTATGAAGTAAAGCAATGCATATATATTCTTAGGAAAAACATAATTTAATCAATGGCTCATACACAGAGTACATAGAAATTTTATACCGGAAACCCTCAACCGGGAAAACCTTTCTTATATTCATTA